>SDVV010010675.1:0-16152 GCA_016164225.1 Gammarus roeselii
ATCAGGTCGTTGTTGTAAGGTCGTTGCGCCGCACTATTGTAATGTCGTTGTCGTAAGATTATCGCGTCGTACTATTATCAGGTCGTTGTTGTAAGGTCTTTGTGCCGCACTATTGTAAGGTCGTTGTTGTAAGGTCGTTGCGCCGCACTATTGTAAGGTCGTTGTTGTACTGTAAGGTCGTTGTGCCGCACTATTGTAATGTCATTGTCGTAAGATTATCGCGTCGTACTATTATCAGGTCGTTGTTGTAAGGTCGTTGCGCCGCACTATTGTAAGGTCGTTGTTGTAAGGTCGTTGCGCCGCACTATTGTAAGGTCGTCGTCGTAAGATTATCGCGTCGTACTATTATCAGGTCGTTGTTGCCACCTTCCAACCTTAGAAGGAAACGGGTGTATGTTTTTACATCACACAGACGTCCCATCAAAGCACGTCCTTCAGGCATGTCTATCTGTCTCCTAAGCTGCAGGCGGCTACTGTCTGTACTCCTCGGGCCAACTAGTCGCTCGCCGTAGGCCACTTTTTTATCATGTTTATTTGAAAGCCCGGGGGATGACAAGACTAACCATTCTAAGATGCCGACCGAACCACGTGAGTCAGGGATTTAATGTGGATAACTCTTGGGGGTTAAAGAGCACGTGATGATAGCAATGCCACTGTAATCTATTGAAACATGTATGCTGTGCTATTGCCCTGCTACAATAGCATATCAAGGATATCTACTACAACAGTATATCATGGGTATATTGTGCTGCCATAACAGCATATCAAGGTTTATCCACGGGAGCCAACAAAATGAATTGGATCCTGTAAATATTCATAGCTTTTAATATTTCACTATGATATTTAGAATGTTCTCCACGCTTGTACTCTCGATGATAACGAAACAGTTGGAATTTAGCTTAATTGGAGCCCGTTTCTAAATAAGCACGATTCGATTTTATTTTTCTGCATTCACAAAAGTACGGAATAAGATACATAAAAGGAAGTAACTAATGTTATTTATACAACATTCATTTCAATACGGGCTGTTTCGACACAAACTTCTGATAGTGGTGTATACGCTTTTATATGAATATTCATTGAACATATCTACTGTTAGAATGATTCATTTTTGTTTCGGTTTGAAGAGAATCACACAACTACGTATCGCTTGCAAATGTTAGGCTGGCATCATTTGAGAAATCGGCAGCTGTTGATGTTAGCGTCCTAAATGTTGATCAATAACTATCTATCTATACTTTCCTTCAAATATCTGCGTAGACATTCTGGTAGGTTCGTTAGAAGGTTTGTTCAACTGTAATGAAAGTTATTGCCTTAGGCTTAATAAGTATATACATCGACTAATTATATGTTCCGTTATGGAAAAAATGCAGTAATATTGGAATTTGGCCCATACATCGTCGATATAGGATTATTACCTTGCCTAAAACTCCTACTCCTGTGGCTATTATCTTGCCTAAAATTCCTACTCATGTGGCTATTATCTTGTCTAAAACTCCTACTCATGTGGTTATTACCTTGCCTAAAACTCTTACTCATGTGTTTATTATCTTGCCTAAAATTCCTACTCCTGTGGTTATTATCTAGCCTAGAACTCCTACTCATTTGGTTATTATCTTGTCTAAAATTCCTACTCGTGTTGTTATTATCTTGCCTACAATTTCTACTGTTGTGGTTATTATCTTGCCGCCTGAAAATTCCTATACCCGGTACTCAAGCCAGAACAATTCTTAAATACAGCGATGACGTATTGTGTTGCGTTTGTTGCGTGTTACACAGGGGCGGGAAGGCGTCCATACAAGCCACGCTTTCCACCGCATGACCCCTCGATGACCCTACCACCTTTGACCTATGATCACTCACCCTGCGGCTGGACGGCGCGTGTCTGCTTCAAGGGAGGCCTGCTATGCGTCGAGTGGCATAGAACAAGCGACGAGAATCATAGGGCATGCGAGGAGTGGCATGAGACATGCGTCGAGTGGCATGAGACATGCGTCGAGTGGCATGAGACATGCGTTGAGTGGCAGGGGAGATGCGTCGAGTGGGATGATACATGCGTCGAGTGGTATGAGACATGCGTCGAGTGGCAGGGGAGATGCGTCGAGTGGTATGAGACATGCGTCGAGTGGCAGGGGAGATGCGTCGAGTGGTATGAGACATGCGTCGAGTGGCAGGGGAGATGCATCGAGTGGTATGAGACATGTGTCGAGTGGCAGGGGAGATGCGTCGAGTGGCATGAGACATGCGTCGAGTGGCATGAGACATGCGTCGAGTGGCATGAGGCATGCGTCGAGTGACATGAGACATGCGTCGAGTGGCATGAGACATGTGTCGAGTGGCATGGGACATGCGTCGAATGGCAGGGGATATGCGTCGAGTGGCATGAGGCATGGGTCGATCGGCATGATACATGCGTCGAGTGGCATGAGACATGCGTCGAGGGGCATGAGGCATGCGTCGAGTGGCAGGGGAGAAGCGTCGAGTGGGATGATACATGCGTCGAGTGGCATGAGACATGCGTCGAGTGTCATGAGACATGCGTCGAGGGGCATGAGGCATGCGTCGAGTGGCAGGGGAGATGCGTCGAGTGGCATGAGGCATGCGTCGAGTGGCATGAGGCATGCGTCGAGTGGCATGAGACATGCGTCGAGTGGCATGAGACATGCGTCGAATGGCAGGGGATATGCGTCGAGTGGGATGATACATGCGTCGAGTGGCATGAGACATGCGTCGAATGGCAGGGGAGATGCGTCGAGTGGCATGATACATGCATCGAGTGTCATGAAACATGCTTCGAGTGGCATGAAGTAAGCGTGGAGTATCATGAGACATGCGTCGAGTGGCATGAAACATGCGTCGAGTGGCATGAGACTTGGGTCGAGTATAAGACAAGCGTCGAATAGCAAACGACAAGTATCGAGTGGTATAAGACAAGCACAAGGGGCATAATACTAGCACGAGTGACATAAGACATACGTCGAGTGGCATTAATCATACGTTGAGTGCCCAATATGGATAGTCAGATTGATATAGACTACTTTCAAGTCAAACAGGGCTCAGATGGGCGACAAAGTCAGCTCACAGTGGATGGCAGATTTCGCCTATGTGAATGTTCCAGTTCGTTCAAGATAAATTCATATCTTGGTAGCACAATCGCTCATCTCACCTTTATCTTCTTTACTGTATTCATCCCGCCATAGTCAACTGATATATATTGCCCGTTATGTTTCTGCTGGAAATCATCATGATGAACTTTACGTTCAACAACATGAAAATGAAGCAAACATTTCACGAACACACACACTATTTGCTAGAGATTGTGCAGACGGACTTTCGTCGTAAATTACACTTTAAATGCTCTTTTTTCAGAAGCTATCACCAATGTAATCTGGTCCACTGAACACTCAAATTGCGATCCATTTCCCTAACCTGGTGGTTTCTCCTACCTTCTTACCAATAACGCCACCAACTCTCGACATTTTTCCATGAACGGCACTTACTCGTTAATGGCTGGTTAAAGCCTCTGTCAGTAGTCCAAAACCCAATTCCTGGTCTCTATTACCTGGAATTAGCCAAGATGGGTAGGGCTCTGAACGAATGATTCCGCACAAAGAGTACAGTGGGTCTTCATTATCTCGAATGTAACCCGGATTTAAGGGGGTCGTAATGACGGGATCTTGGCGTAATTCTTCGTGTTACGATCGTTCACCGTCAAATGGACGATGTCAAAATGCCCATTTTTGGACGTGGTCGCTCCTGTGGATCGGTCTTTTGAGTGATCAGAGTTGGGCGAACAAGAGTACCTAGATTGAGTATCTAGCTATTTTGTCAATTTTTCACGATACTAATTCTGATTAAGTAATTGAAAACTCGTATCTAGTTGCAGTATCTTTTAAAATGTTATGAACTAGCCACTTTGGGCAAAAGCTTCTATACGACTTGCATAAGTTCTTGCCTATGATGAACGTTTCTACATTATTTTTTAGGCATAAGTTTGCCATTGCGCGACTAGTATTTCTTTAGGGCCGAGTAAGTAACAGATTTAATCGTTCTGTATTTAGGATGTCTGGGTAAACAAATATGAATGATTCGATTGAATACTGACAATACTCAAGGGAAGTTAAGATTAATATTCGCAGTTTGTGTATATTAATTAAAACTTAAAATTATTTCATGATTATATCTCGAGATAATATAGTGATTATATCCTTATAGTTAAATTGTGAATATACTTCGAAAGTTATATCGTGATTTTAACCTAAATGTTATATCGTTACAATTTATTAACCTATATGTTACATCGTGATTATAACCTATATGTTATATCGCCGTTATAACTTGAAAGTTATATTTTTGCAGTAATATTTTGTCCATACGTCGCATTTAATTTAAAAAACAATCAATAATACATTTTGATATCTCTACAATAATTAAGGTACCACGGATTAAGTGACCGAAATGTTTCTATTGAAGTGTAGATAATTATTTTGATCACCCACCAAATTTGCAATGTATATGAAGCATCTTCAACGTGGTCAGTTTGATTTTGTTCAGCAGCTAAAACAATCCAATGCTTTTCCTTTGAGTAATGCCACGTAAAATGATTTTTTTTTAGCGCATTTTATCTGGAGCAAGTTCTGTTTTATTTCTGAAAATCTGATATATCTACGTTTTTAAAGCTATGGTTAAACAACATCATCTATGAGTTCTCCAAGTCTTTCAGCGTCCAAGAATTGTCTTTTGCTACTGTAAATATTTAACTGATGAATTCTTGTTAGACTCTTCTTAGATGGACGCTATCGTCTACTGACTTCTGATGGTGGATGGCCTTCGATATTCTTCCCATAAAATACGTATTTCTGTGTCACTAGATTTCGTCGAGAAAACATTTGAACAATGCATGGCATTCAACAAAATTTCACCTTCAAGAAATCTCTTCATGCTTTGCAAAAAAGTTATGTGTTGATTATGACCGTATACAAAATCTGCACATGTCATCCTTTCCTACCCAAGGTAAGCAGCACGGATTACTCTGCGGTAGTTTAACTCTCTTGTCGTGAGCTACCACCCCTAAAAAAAATATCTGAACCATGGGGCTGAAATTTTGCTGCCTCCCGCAGCGAGTAGCCGCTTATCCGATAAGCATCGGCTCGTTTTCTTTTTTAATTGGACACACTCCTAAGACTGACCTCACGCTGGGTCTTTCCTCATGAGGCCACTGAAGCCACAGCTCTATTATGTGATAAGAAATAGATCGATTCATAACATCGGAGTAATGAAAGCGTTCTTGCCTTCTTGTGTTCGTGAACGCCGCCTGGCAAGAGTGGGACAGGTTGCTTTGTGGTGCCCTTACCCTTGTTCCAGTAGCAGTGATGTGTACACGCATGTATGATTGGATGTGTTAGTGGATACATTATTGGATGTGTATGTGCATGTATGATTGGATGTGTATATGCATGTATTATTGGATGTGTATGTGCATGTATGATTGGATGTGTATGTGCTTGTATGATTGGATGTGTATGTGCACGTATGATTAGATGTGTTAATGGATACATTATTGGATGAGTGTGTGCATGTATGATTGGATGTGTATATGCATGTATGATTGGATGTGTTATTGCATGTATGATTGGTTGTGTACGTGCATGTATGATTGGTTGTGTACGTGCATGTATGATTGGATGTGAACATGCACGGGTACTCTAAAAGTCCTTCCAGAATCAACTTCTTTCAAGAGCGAAAGATGAAGGCATTAAACGATGTGAACTTCTAAAGTATTTTAGTAATTATTTTTCATACAAATCAACATTTTCGTTTGGAATTTGTCTATTTATGTTCCAAATTTTCGAAATCTTCGCCGCAGAGAAAAATGCCGTGAAATTTAATAACGTTAATCGAATGCAGGAGAAAAATACCACATACCTTAAACTCACACTGCTCCTTGAAAAGCATTTTCCATTAGATAAGGTCAGCGAAGTTTAACTTGTGAAGCAGCGAAAATAGCTGGTGTCAAGAGGTGTTTCCTATACAAAGGATCTTTGACAGATGGCAGGCATCAGGCCATCGTTGGTATGCATCAAACCATCAGTGGTATGCATCAAACCATCACCAGTCTATCTAGTTTCAGCACCGGCCATCAAGTAAAGTCATTTAACAGGCGAAATATTCATCGCTTATTCAACACTTCCCCATGGCCTGTCGTCTGCCATGCAAATTGTTGTTGAATCAGCAAGTGAGCGTATCTGCAACACAACCAAGGCAGGGAACAGAAGTGGTTCTCGTCAGGTCGGGTTTTGGTAACCTTATGATAGTTTCGGATATTGAACAAAGGTGGTTCTCGGCAGCAAGTGAGCGTATTGCATCACAACCACGTGAGGAAACAAAGGTGGTTCTCGTCAGCAAGTGAGCGTATTGCAGCACAACCACGTGAGGGAACAAAGGTGGCTCTCGTCAGCGAGTGAGCGTATTGCAGCACAACCAAGTGAGGAGACAAAAATGGTTCTCGTCAACAAGTGAACGTATTGCAGCACAACCAAGTGAGGGAACAAAGGTGGTTCTTGTCAGCAAGTGAGCGTATTGCAGCACAACCAAGTGAGGGGAACAAAGGTGGTTCTTGTCAGCAAGTGAGCGTATTGCAGCACAACCAAGTGAGGGAACAAAGGTGCTTATCGTCAGCAGGTGAGCGTATTGCAGCACAACCAAGTGAGGGAACAAAAGTGGTTCTCATCAGCAAGTGAGCGTATTGCAGCACAACCAAGTGAGGGAACAAAGGTGGTTCTCGTCAGCAAGTGAGCGTATTGCAGCACAACCAAGTGAGGGAACAAAGGTGATTCTCGTCAGCAAGTGAGCGTATTGCAGCACAACCAAGTGAGGGAACAAAGGTGATTCTCGTCAGGCCGGAGTCTGGTAACCTTAGGATAGTTTCGAATATTGAACAGAAGTGGTCTAGTCGAGGAGTGTCAGTCTGACTATGGTCATGGATGATGGATACCGCCAGGCATAACTTACAAACAGGGCTGACTTCAGTGACAAACATGTCATAGATACTTTGCTATGATGTTAGTAAATAGGTTGTGTACAGGAGACTGCTCCTACCTTTTCTAATTCATGTTACTGTATACCATCTTTTTTTTATTAAGCGCTCGACTTCTGTTGGATGGAACAACATTGTTCTGTACAAAGGAAAAAGAGCTGCCAAGGCCAAAATATTGACAAGCTTGAAAATAAAACCGCTTCCTTTTCATGTTATTATGATGGTTTGAATGTTATTCAAATGTCCAAATGTGTAAGAAGAGGTTTATAAAATAGTTCTAATTGCTCGAGAGGCAGAAATTTTCTTCTATATTGAAAAATTGTAACAAAAATATGAAAAAACTATTTTGGCTAACGAAACAATTAATTGTTTTCGGTATGAGAAAAAAATTAGATTGATAAGAATTATGCTCGTACAACAGGTTGCGTAGCTTTTAACACAACGTCCGAGAACCTGAGATTACAAAATGAAATCCAAATTTATGACATCCAACACAGCAATGATCGATAATGCTAGAACTAAGAATCACTTATTTTAGAAAGGGTAATATAGCTTGGGAGTATTATTACACGTGGAATAATTTAATTCTTGAACCTAACATGAGTGTGAATCCGTTGACAACATAAAAGGTATTATACTGGTAAGTTGACACTCAGTGTCATGTACAATAGCACAAGCACCATAGGGTGACAATCTAAGGATGGACACTTGAAAGTTAAAACACGCAGGTTCTGAATGCAAGCGAATAGTTCTATAGCACCTGGCAATTGTTCGGATTAAACCAACACAAAAAGGGGCAAAGGTACAACAAATCAAGAGTCTATTCATTCAATAAATGCCTGTTCGCTCGGCTAAGTGGAGTCGGTCCACAGGTTCAGACCGTGCATGGCCTGTGGTGTTGTTTCTGCTCAAGTGGCCTATTTGTGGACTGTTGGCACGCCGCTCCAGACAAATTTCCTGATCCTGCCTGCGATTCTAACTCCATCCTAGGACTGGCTACGGTAAACTCGACCTCTGAAAAAGCATCTAGAAGAAAAATACAGCATTAAGATACATTTCTCGAGTAATTTGTCCAAAAAAATGCAAAAAAAAATTGACAATGCAATGTAGGAATGTATCTTAATTTTGTATTTTACCCAATAGTAGGAAGAACTGGAAGCAAAAATACACGGCCTGTCTCGCCTGCTCGTATTTGGCCTCAGAAAACACAGCCAGGTTAGGAAATATTTTTCTAATACACTGTTAGGAAAAGAAGGGATTTTCTGATAGGGACGCTCGGTTGATCAAACATTACCGTGTCGGCCCAGGCTTGAAAATACAACAAAGCAAAATATTCCCATGGTGCTTTGCGGGGTAAAGTAGGAAACGTACCAGTGTTCGCCCCTCCCATATAGCACCCGCTAGGTTTCAGATCACTTAATAAAATTTATCTTAATGCGGTCTCGTCCAATTTGTTCTAAGCCATGAGTATTATTTGGTCGACTTGTATAGATCAATGAGTTTTTCATAACATTTTTATATCAAGCGAATGAAAATGAGAATCCCGACGCTGCGATCGTGGTTGTAACTTACAATTATTGAAAAGCAGATCTTAAAGACGGGCAAGATCAATTTAATTCCTAAATGACAGAGCAAAAAATGAATTCGGACTCCTTAGACGCTTAGCACAAATGTCAACGTTGTGTTTATACATTCAATAAAATTACACACGAACAACACATATCGTGGGAACACACACTATGAGCTAAGGAAAGTGCTACATAATGGCTGCCTGATATCAAATTCTTGGTTGCATTTTGGGTTTAAATTCATGGTTGCATTTTGGGATTGAATTTTTTAATGCATTTCGTGTATTATCGTTTCTTATCTGCTTAACCTATTTGAGTGCTTAATACAACTTCGATTAACCTCGTAGAAAGGCATGACGATTGGGGGAACGTATTCGAAAAGAATGTTCCATCCGATTGAAGAGCACTAAACATGTCTCATATCGAATTTATTCAGGCGAATATAAAATTCGTCGCTTACAGAAGGAAACTCACTTGAATTTTTTTTTGTTTAGTGAGCATCATTGAAAATCATCAGTAGTCAAATGCAAATTGGCATCCACTGCTGCATCGTTCAAAAAAACTTGAAACAACGAAATTGTTTCACTGCTACAAGTGCATTTTTATACTAATTTCAAACGTCTGCCATAGTGGCCTATAGAGCTGTTGGGAGCGAATGGGCGGAGTGGCAGTTGAGTCAGTTGCTATTCGCAGATGATACGGCACTGGTGACGGATTCCGAAGAGAAGTAGCGTCGGAGTTTGGTGTGAGAGAAGGAGGCTGAGAGTTAACGTAGGTAAAACTATAATAATGAGATGTTCGAGGTATGTCAATGCGAGCAGAATTAGTGTCCTAATGAACGAAGAGTTATTGGAGGAAGTTCAGTGTTTTAGTACCTGGGTTCGCATGTGGAGAAGAGTCGCGAGTGAAGGAAGGGTGTAAAGTGTTACGTTCATTGAAGCATGTGAGGAGCTGTAGGACGTTCGGCATAGTACCAAATAGAGGGTTGGATGAGGGGGTAGTTGTCCCAATTGTGCTCTACGGAACTGAAGGTTGGGGGGCGAGAGCAGAAGAGAGAGAAAAAAAAGATTGAATGATTTTTTTCGAACTGAAATATTTGAAGGGCATGGCTGGACTGACGCCGAGACAGAATCAATAACACCGTAATTCAAATTAGAACGGAGATGGTGAATCAGTTTGAGGACAGAGTGGATTCACGTGTTCTGAAATGGTTCCGGCTAAGGTGGGGATGGAAGATGGATGATTGGTGAAAAGGGTGATGAAGGCGGAGCTGAGCGGACATAGGCCCAGATGTAGACCAAAGTTTGATTGGATGGATGGCGTGAAACAGACGTTGGGAAGGAGAAACATAATTGTGAAGGTAGCGAGCGAGCGTGCAATGGATTGGTGTGAGTGGAATGGATAAGTTTTGACGCTGCCCTGATGTGCTTTTCCGCCCTTAGTGTCTCATTGAAAACGGCATGTTTGTAAGTGAGAGGGCCCGGTCACTTTGAGGCACCTGGGGTAAACCAGTTTCACGGTTGGGCGTGTGTTTGGCGGGGTCTTCCAGCCGGACTCTTTAGCGCAGAAGGGCTAAGTTTGAGTGTGAGTGTATGAGAGAAGTGTGAGGTGATCCTTGCCGTGGTCCACCCCCTTCCTGAGGGAGTCGGTCTAGTGTCGGTTCCTGTATTTTAATCTGTATTAATTGTAATGGAATGATGTCAGATTTATAGGCTTCTTTGTGCAAGCTTTATATACGAACGCCTGTACCGATTGAAAAGTAACCGTATAATTTTATTTTTCATGAACTTCAACAGTTACGACTCATAATATACTTACCATGTCTCATTGGCTTAATAATATACTTACCATATGTCTCATTGGCTTATAATATACTTACCATATGTCTCATTGGCTTATAATATACTTACCATATGTCTCATTCGCTTATAATATACTTACCATATGTCTCATTGGCTTTCTGATGTTGCCAGAAATAGTTGCTGTAATATCCCTGCACCGCTATATGACTGGCGATGGTTCTTTATGATTAGCAGTGACATGTTATGGCCTCATGTTATTCCCTCATGTTATTGCCCTTATTATGACCTCATGTTAGTGCCCCTTGTTATTGCCTCAGCGCTGCTCTACGACTATTGGTGGATCTTTATATCTAAAATTTACTGACATGTTATAGCCCCTTGTTATTGCCTCATGTTATTGCCCATCCTTATTGCCTCAACACTGCTGTACGCTATCGATGGCTCATTATAACTAACATCGGCATGTTATGGCCTCATGTTATTCCCCATTGATATTGCGTCATCGTTGCAAAACGACTATCAGTGGCTCTTTATAACTAACACATTCTTGCCTCATGTTATTGCATCCACACTGCTATACGACTATCGATGGCTCTCTACAACCATCATGTTATTGACATGTTATTTCTTGTTTTGCCTCATTGCTACTCTACGACTATCAATGGTTTTTCAAAACTAACACGTTATTGACATTTTAAATTATCCAATGTTATTGCCTCAAGTTATTTTGCCCAATGATAATGCCTCGTCTTATCACCTCAGCGCTGAAATATGAATTTTAGTGGCTCGTTTTAACTAACATGTTATGGTGATGTTGTCGACTCATGTCATTGCCTCAGCGCTGCTGTACGACTATCGGTGGCGCTTTAAAACTAACATGTTATTGACATGTTCTGGCCTCATGTTATTGCCTCAGCGCTACTGTACGGCTATTGGTTACTCTTTATAACAAGCATGTCATTGCATGTTATTATCTTAGCGCTGCTGTACGACCACTGGTGGCTTTTTATAACAAACATGTTATTGACAAAAGTGCAGTAAGACGATCCATACTGGCTAAATCAACATCAGATCACTCCTGTTTTCATTCCATTTCTGTAAATGATCTCCTTCTAACAAAAGTGAAATTATTTATGTTTTTATCCCTTAAGCAGCCAAATATATTTTTGCTGCGTTGATAATAACCAAAATCGATTGACATTTTATACCTAAGTATACATTTTTTTTGGCTAACGGCGGATGAAGATACGGATATTTGATTCGGCATCCGCATGCATGCGGATATTTCACTGTATTGTTGTGCACAACAGCAACGCTTGGGGACTAATGCTAATGTCTTGGCCAACTTTCTAGGAAATAGCCTACCATGGGCCAATGTCAAGCACGCGTATCCAACCTACTAACCCGACATAAAGCCCACATGACAACACGGTAAGCAGCACAATCAGTGAGCCCTTTGCTTGCATCAAGCCCTATCCTGTTCCCAATGGGCTTTATCTCTGTAATTCCTTCCCCTCGTTGACGTGTTTCTTTGCTAGCGATTAAAAAGTCTGTTTCTAGGTACGTCAGAGCTTGACCTGATGGTATCATCGTCAGACTTCGTTAGCGAGGCTTTCATGTCGTTCAGAGTCGTGGTTAGGAATAAGCAGTTGATGAAGACTCAAGTCAAGCGTAGCCAATGTCAATACAGCGGAGTAGGTTAAATGTTGGCATGTATTTAGGATGAGGTTATTTGCGACCTACGACCAAACGATGGATGTTTTCACTGCGAAAATTTGTTATGGCCAAATATAATTTCCATTAAAACAGTACAAAATCTACAAACACTCAAATCATCGAACGAAGAGGGTGAACAACGAAAGAACAGGGAGGGAAGAACTAATCAAAGAGAGTGAACAATCTAAGAAAACAGTACGATTCAATCGAGCAATAAACAAACTATTATATTACATCAAATGCAGAATCATCAAGCGAATTCCACATGGTACCAATAGACGGAGCAAAAAGATCGAACAACGAACAGCATTTGAACACATTCAGCAATGAAACAACACACTCAGCTATGAAACAACACACTCAGCTATGAAACAACACACTCAGCTATGAAACAACACTCGCAGCTATGAAACAACACACCCAGACATGAAACACCACACACAGCTATGAAACAACACACTCAGCTATGAAACAACACACCCAGACATGAAACACCACACACAGTCATGAAACAACACATTCAGCCATGAAACAACACATTCAGCTATGAAACAACACACTCAGCTATGAACTAACACACCCAGCCATTAAACAACACACAGAGCCATGAAACAAAACACACAGCCATAAAACAGCACACACAGCCATGAAACCACACATCCAGCCATGAAATAACACATCCAGCCATGAAGCAACACACACAGCCATGAAACAACACATTCAGCTATGAAGCAACACACTCAGCTATGAAAGAACACACCCAGTTATGAAACAACACACTCAGCTATGAAACAACACTCTCAGCTAAGAAACAACACACTCAGGTATGAAACAACACACCCAGTCATGAAACAACACACACAGCAATGAAACAACACATTCAGCTATGAAACAACACACTCAGCTATGAAACAACACACTCAGCTATGAAACTACACATTCAGTTATGAAACAGCACACACTCAGCTATGAAACAACACACACAGTCATGAAACAACACATTCAGCTATGAAGCAACACACTCAGCTATGGAACAACACACTCAGCTGTAAAACAACACACTCAGCTATGAAACAACACACAACCATAAAACAAAACATTCAGTTATGAAACAACACACTCAGCTATGAAACAACACACTCAGCTATGAAACAACACACTCAGTTATGAAACAACACACTCAGTCATGAAACAACATGCCCAGCTATAAAACAACACACACAGTCATGAAACAACACATTCAGCTATGGAACAACACACACAACAATGAAACAAAACACACAGTCATGAAACAACACACCTAGCCGTGAAACAACACACCCAGCTATGAAACAACACACACAGCTATGAAACAACACATTCAGCTATGAAGCAACACACTCAGCTATGAAACAACACAATCAGCTATGAAACAGCACACTCAGTTATGAAACAACACACTCAGCTATGAAACAACACACTCAGCTATGAAACAACACACTCAGGTATGAAACAACACTCCCAGTCATGAAACAACACACAGTCATGAAACAACACGCTCAGCGATGAAACAACACACTCAGCTATCAAACAACACACTCAGCTATGAAACAACACACTCAGCTATGAAACAGCTCACACAGCCATGAAATAACACACACAGCCATGAAACAACACACTCAGCTATGAAACAACACACACAGTCACGAGACAACACACACTCCCATGAAACAACACACTCAGCCATGAAACAACACACACAGCTATGAAACAAGACACTCAATTATGAAGCAACACACTCAGCCATGAAACAACACACTCGGCTATGAAACAACACACTCAGCTATGAAACAACACACACAGCCATGAAACAACGCACAGTGCCATGAAACAACACACTCAGCCATGAAACAACACACTCAGCCATGAAACAACACACTCAGCTATGAAACAACAGACTCAGCTATGAAACAACACACACAACCATGAAACAACACACACAGTCATAAAACAACACAATCAGCTATGAAACAACACACAAAGCTATAAAACAACACACACAGCCATGAAACAACAAACTCAGTCATGAAACAACTCTTCTATGCCAAACAGGGGCAATTTGAATCGAAAACGGAGACCTCAAAATATGACGTGCTTTATCAGTGAAAGAAATCTTACACAAGAAACAAGAGGCAGAAACTTCGCGACGATGAGCCAGAGGGTGGATTACTCCTTGAAAAGCCGCTCAGCAGAAATCCAGCACCTGAGACCACACCGTCAATGAGACGTAGTTGAGATTCAGCTGCATAACCACAATGGTGACTAAATATGCCAACATGGTTAACAATTTGAGGTTATGGATGGCGACAGAAGTTAGAAAAGTAGTTCACCAGTCGGCTTCGCTATCAGTGCTGTATTTTTGAACGTATGGGGGTACAAAAACATAAAAGACCATAAGCGATCATAGTGACTTTTTCTGTATCTCAGCTCATATTTATTAATATTACTGGAAATTTCAAACAAAACATGAAGTTAATGCAGACATATTGAATGATGAATTAACGACTAAGAGTAGACCGTCTATGAGAAGTTTACAAACGATATATTTTCTCCTTAGTTCTCTTCAGCAAGCGAACACCCTGAGTGGTCACGGCAGTGTAGGTGTTGGACGGACAAGTTACGTTTAGGCGATATCGTGACTGGACCTTTAACGAAAACTGAGAATTGAGGAATAGCAGTGCGTGAACATGACTTAAACTAGAACTGAGAATCGAGGAATAACCGTGCGAGAACATGACTTAAAACTAAGAACTGCGAATCGAGAAATAACAGTGCGAGAACATTACTTAAAACTAAGAGCTAAGAATCGAGGAATAACAGTGCGAGAACATGACTTAAAACTAAAAACTGATAATCGAGGAATAGCAGTGCATGAACATGACTTGAAACTAGGAACTGAGAATCGAGGAATAGCAGTGCGAGAACATGACTTAAAACTAAGAACTGAGAATCGAGGAATGACAGTGCGAGAACATGGCTTATAACTAAGAACTGAGAATCGAGGAATAACAGTGCGAGAACATTACTTAAAACTAAGAACTGAGAATCGAGGAATAACAGTGCGAGAACATTATTTAAAACTAAGAACTGAGAATAGAGGAATAACAGTGCGAGTGTTATGATCGGCCTCCTCTGGCACAGATTTATAAAACAGTGTAGGCTTTAGGACTGTTAACCCTTAGCTCAAATTTCATGGATGTCCCTTGCCTAGCATATATTTTATTCCCCTCCGATGTTTGTTTTGAAATGGAACAGGTGGCCGCCTTGCAGATCATATAACGTAGGAGACATTGACGAAGTGAGGGCCATTTGCGTGTCAGCGATAGGGGGAAGGAAGACTAGGTCCCATAACACTGTTTAACGCAGAATTATTTTTATTGTTTAAAGATGGGAGGAGCCCACAAAATCGGTTAACGGACTTTGTTGGATATTTACCAATAAGGTGGGGGCAGTAGGACGCCCCGCCTCTTAGATGACCCAAAAAGGTGAATCCTCTCCCTTATTGGAAGGACCCTTTGATACTCATGAAGATGGCCCTCCCACATATTATGCAGTGCAGCCCGAGCGACAGAGGGCAAGGCAGAGATACTCACGCCAGCAGCGACACCACACTCCCTCCAGCAGCTGAAGCCTTCGGGTGTAGGCATCTACTCTACCCTACGCTCGTCTTACACTTAACACTTTTCTTGTAGATATTCACTTGGTTTATATCAGTGCTCTATTGAGTTTACCTTTTGACTTGTTACTTTTCTATATGAAAAAGACTTATAAAACCAATGTTTCATCATTCCAACCTTCATTTACCTGATTATTACAACCGTGGAGCTAAAATCGTAACATTGGTGACCAGCGGTGAGGGATTGAAGCAAAACAAAACATTTGTCTTTTTAATTAAAACAATCACTTCACACTTCAAAACAAAATGCTTCAGCCCCCGAACACACGTCTTCACTCCATGAGACACTCGATCCCTTGCCTCACCCCCACTCGA
>SDVV010010676.1:0-16151 GCA_016164225.1 Gammarus roeselii
TGCCTCCCCAGCCACCTCCTACGCAATTCATCTGCCTCCCCAGCCACCTCCTACGCAATTCATCTGCCTCCCCAGCCACCTCCTACGCAATTCATCTGCCTCCTCAGCCACCTCCTACGCAATTCATCTGCCTCCCCAGCCACCTCCTACGCAATTCATCTGCCTCCCCAGCCACCTCCTACGCAATTCATCTGCCTTCCAGCCACCTCCTACGCAATTCATCCATGACGTCAATAGCAGTCAAGCATTTCACTAGGAAAAATTCTGGTGGGTTTCGTTATAATTGGCCAAGAAAAAATACAGCAAATGCATATCAGTCACAAAACTAGAGATATGAACCGAGTCCTATACAATAATATTTATATTGAAGTCTCCGGCTACGATTAATTTTTGTAATAAGAAAGACCGGATCCTGCAGTAAGTTGTTGAGTTGATCGGCAAAATTAATATTCGAATCTGAATGGGGTTTATCAATCTAATCCAAAAAAATTGAGTGTTTCACCTAACCCGCTGATTGTTACCAAACACAATTCTATTGCATCGGTTCATGGACATAAATGGTACAATTTAGTAGCCACCATTATTTAAGCACGTCAACAAAACAATATGAAATACAGGTTCAATTGAATGGTTATGGAATTATACTTGATACTATTTATAGGTACTTAGACAAATGAATATACTCAATTTTGATATCAACACAATTAAATTTACTTATAGAGTTTTGGGCCCATTATGGTACTCATATTCACTCCAGAAAATAAGTAGATACCACTTAGTAAACATACATATTATTAAAATTCAAGGGCCATGAATCAAATTTGCATAACAACATCAGCTGTTCAATGTTATTTCTCCGAGAACAAGAATGCAGTTATGAAACTCTGCTTCTCAGCCCTTGAAAGAAAGTTTGATGCAGATTTTTTAATAATTTTGGTATCTACGCTTTGCAAAACGACTGTAACAGCCAGTTTTCAATAAGGGTGAAAAGCGACGGCCCCAAGGTACAAAAAAATCGAGTTTGGCTTGGGTGTTGACGAACACGTGCTGGGTTACGGAATTCTGGAGACGATGGGTTGGAGGTTCCACCGAAAACTTAGCTCATGTCGGGGAATACCCCCAGTGCTTTCCCAAGGACGTAAATAATCGTATTCCTCATCGGGATGAGGCTCTCATTCACATTAAGGTTGGCTGGTTTCATATTTCAACAGGCAAAGAGTATGCCAATTTTGATGGCCCTGCTGCAACGTTTCCACTATGATGTTGCGGGTATCGGGTCGCTGTGTAGCAGGCCTTCATCCAAGTCGGTGACAGGAAGTGGCGACAGAAGCAGCAGTGTTCAGGTGGAGTTTCCCTTTCGCGATTATTATAACACAATTTGTGCACTTTTCTCAGTCGGACAGTTCCGCATCATACATGATGCGGAGGCATCATACATGATGCGGAGGCATCATATATCCTTTTTTTCTTGAAATGTCTTACAGGAGTATCAAGAAAGTTCACCACCCTTTACGCTAAGAAATCGTGTTTTTCTTCAATAACCTTCGACTGCGCGGCTAGAAGTAAAAGTATTATTGATCTTAAGAAATAACTTTTACTCTACACCATGCCACTTGCATCCTGACGCAATGCGGGACTCGGCGTGAGGCTGAGAGCTCACGGCCATTAGGACTCGGTGGAGACCCATTCTCACGGGCATTGGGACTCAGCGCAAACCTATTGGGACAATGCGAGTGCGGAGATCTACATTGTAATTCAGTGTGAAGATTCCCAGTGTGACGAGGTGAATATGGGAATTGCGATCCACAGCCAACCCAATGAGGCTTCGTGAACGTGAGAATATTACGACTCATTGTAAAACAAAACCGTGAGACACGGCAAACGCTAGAATTGATTGCGATTACTTGTAAATGCGGCCAGTGAGTTATTGAGAAGGTGAAAACTGTCGAGAGCAGAACAAACCCTCTCAGTGAAACTTTGTGAACACAAGTAGTAGGAATTATAACTCAGTTGGAATCTTCACAACAATTTTTCTGGCGAGGGAAATATTATCACGACCATGGGAATTCCATTGCATCGAGTCATAGTGAAAACGAGAAGACGACGTCTCCATACAAACTCTTGCACATATTTTCTATAGAATGCAAGGGAATTACACCTCCGTACAAACTATTAGAGTTAGGTCACTGTAAATACGAAAAGGTTTTAGCCCAGTACGAACCCTCAAAACGAAGATTCGTTCTTCAAAAAACTTCTTCAGGAGCAGCCGCTGTTGCAGCGCGACCTGAAAGCACGCGCCCGACCTCCGCCTGCCTGCGCACTGACGAACCAAGCCGTCGGAAGTACAAAGAAAACACATCCATTGGCATTGCAATCAGCCATCCAGGAATGACCGATATCCCTTCGTCGTGCGATACCAATTGGAGAGAGGCTGCTGTAAACACACCAGGTGATTCAGGACCCGTGGGGGAGGTTGGTAGATGGTAGAACGGACTGGTAGACGGTACACAGAGAGTGGACAGGTACACCGGTAGACGTCACTTAAAGAATGGACAGGCAGACTGGTGGACGGCCTATGAAAAGCGGACAGGCAGACTTGCAGACGGTTTGCAAAGAGTGGACTGGCAGACTTGTAGACGGTTTACAAAGAATGGACTGGCAGACTTGTACACGGTTTATAAAGAGTGGACTGGCAGACTTGTAGACGGTTCATAAAGAGTGGACTGGCAGACTTGTAGACGGTACATGAAAAGAGTGGACTGGGAGACTTGTAGACGGTACATGAAAAGGGTGGACTGGCAGACTTGTGGACGGTACGTGAAAAGAGTGGACTGGCAGACCGCTGGCGGGGCATACAGAGCAGACTCTGTGATGGAGGCGCGACATGGAATGAAACATGTCGATTAGTCGCAGCAATTCAAATAGATTCGTTTAATGTGAGTCCTTTTTTTCTACCGACTTCCTCTGTCCTCTGTTTCTCTCTTCTCATCATCATATCTATTCAAACCATATCTATGCTCCTCATCCTTCGATGGAAGCGTAGGGCAAGGATAATGGACAGTGAGATTCTGCATCTATGATGTCACTCCAACATCTACGACGTCACTCTGCATCCATGGCGTCACTCTGCATCTATGACGTTACTCTGCATCCATGGCGTCACTCTGCATCTATGACGTCACGCTGCATCTATGGCATCACTCCATAAATATGACTTCACTCTGAATTCATGACGTCACTCTGCTCCTATAGCGTCACTCCGCACCTATGACGGCACTCTGTATCTTTGACGTCACTCCACATCTGTGACGTCATTCTTTATCTATGAGGTCACACTGAATACATTACGTCTCTGCATTTATGACGTCACGCTGCATCAAATGACGTCACTCAGCAGCTATGACGTCACTCTGTGTCTATGACGTCACCCTGAATCTACGACGACACTGTTCATTTATGACGTCACTCTGCATCTATGGCGTCACTCTGCACTTATAGCGTCACCTTATATTTATGACGTCACCTCAACTACGACGCCACTCTGCATTTATCACGTGCCTCTGCATCTATGGCGTCACTTTGAATCGATGACGTCGTTCTGCATCTGTGACATCATCTTGGACCCAAAATTGCAATACAAATCCTAATGAAATAATTTACTCTTCATTAAATCCAGTTCTCACTTAATTTAAATTTTGAATCATGCCTTTGACATCGACTGGGTCTATTCCTACGTCAGCAATGTTACCAATGCCGATGTGAGTGACGTCGCATTGGTTAAATGACATCGCATTGGTTAAGTGACGTCGCATTGGTTACGTGATATCGCAATGGTTAAGTGACGTGGCATTGGTTAAGTAACGTAGCATTGATTAATCCTTACTTTGCATTATCATTGGCAAATAGTGCTGCTGGTGAACAACTACTGAGTGTGATCACTGAAACAGACAGGAATTCCTGCGTCTTCTCCAATTTGCAAGTGACATTATATTCGTAGCAATAACATTAACGGGACTGCTGTCCAGTAATCTTCATGCCCTACCAGTTGGTGCCCGTCACCGATCTTACCACTCAGCCAAATACGGATTGAACTCCCCGAGCTGAGGAAATCCCCCACTTGAACAGCCCCATGCATCAGGTCTGTCTATAGTCATTGATTCCTGCATGCCTCTCATAACAGAGTATTTTTGATGCCTTCCTGAGCCTCTCACAGTCAACACTATTATGTAAAAGTATGAGTGAAGAGGACCGTGTGCGCGTATGTGTTAGGGGGAGGGAGAGGGGGTGAGGTTGTCGTTCGAGGTCCTCCTCACTCCTCCCTTAACTCCTTCTACCGCCTTCAACACATTCTCAGACCTCAAAAAAAAAATGCTGACAGAAGTTGACTGATTTGTCGGCCGCTTGCAAGGCTGCTAGTGATTCGATGAATGGTGAAGGGGACAAGATACTGTAACTAAATTCATTGTCTCATTACTGTGTCCAACATACGCGAGATAATTTGGACATAAACTCGAAGAATGTATTTAGATAGTTTTGTTCTGTGCAGTACCAAGTTAGGCGAAGTTTTCCCTCCAATACGGCGCTGCAGCTGGCGGAGGCGAGTTGGACGAGTTCCACGTCACTTTTGGTGTGTCAGGTGAACCAAATAAGTTTGTATTGGAACACAATCTAGAGATCAAGTTGGGGTTCTGGAGGAATAATGACACCAAAGGCGATTGGGATGCATTTTTTACATTGAAATGATCATGGATGACAATAATAACATGGGGTACTTGATGTTTGCTTCTTGTTGCTGTCTTTGTTCTCCAAAAAAAAAATCACCAAAGATTTAGAGATTAAAACCTTTAACCATGGTTGAAAAACGTTACTTCAATCATCTAGACTACCAAGAAGATGTGTTTTCTAGGTCCTGAGAGGTCGAGAACGTCTTTTTGGAGCACTGAACGTTTGACCCCTGGTTGGGTGTAGCCAAGGTTCGAGGCAGCTCAAATAGAAAACAATATTAAGATTTTTTTTTAATGCCCTTCAGATGAATTGAAGTACTTTAATCAATGGTTACCATGACGTACAGGAATCTCACCATTAGTGAAAACACAGTGACAAAATTGTAGCTCACACGAGAAAAAAATAAGGCAGTCAACTTCATCCTACCAATGTGTACAGCAATTCTCTCAATCACCTTACTATGACGAGCTCTCAATCACCTTACTATGACGAGCTCTCAATCACCTTACTATGACGAGCTCTCAATCGCCTTACTATGACGAGCTCTCAATCACCTTACTATGACGAGCTCTCAATCACATTACTATGACGAGCTCTCAATCACCTAACTATGGCGAGCTCTCAATCGCCTTACTATGACGAGCTCTCAATCGCCTTACTATGACGAGCTCTCAATCGCCTTACTATGACGAGCTCTCAATCGCCTTACTATGACGAGCTCTCAATCACCTTACTATGACGAGCTCTCAATCACCTTACTATGACGAGCTCTCAATCACCTTACTATGACGAGCTCTCAATCACCTTACTATGACGAGCTCTCAATCGCCTTACTATGACGAGCTCTCAATCGCCTCACTATGACGGGGAGGCGAGCGCATCAGCAGAGCAGATTGCAATGAGGGTTTAATTATAAGAACTGATAACTCAAGTTGCTTTACGAAACAGTGCCTAGATATGATCTGACTATAATTTTTTAGAAATAACCCTGCTCGCTGACGCCTAGCGAGAGACCTGCATCAGTCGTCTATATGGGTCATTAAACCTCATCGTTAATTTCCTCTTGCTTTATTGGAAAAAAATATCTTCACTTCAGTACAATACATCGGGTAACAATTTGATTTGAAGAGGCGGATTGGAGCTTCCCTTATTGCAAATAAAAAATATATATTATGAGCGGCTACCAACTGCATTTAGTCGCCTTGTTTGCTTTGCAACAGGCTTGCCATCCTTGCAATCTGCAGTGATGATGTGCACAAGATGTTGAAATTCATTTACACAATCGAGTGCAACACCACTTAGATGTATTTCCGTCGAGAGATAGTAATAAGGACGGTCCGGTCTAACTAGCATACATACAGTTTTTATAATTTTATGTACATTATCACGGAGTTCAGCAATTGCTGCAGATAAAGAAGAGCGGTTGCAATGCTGAGAGTGTCGATGATAACCACACCATTGTACCGTGTGAGTGGCTCATGCTCATATTGTAGGGGGTTCGTACTCATAACAATTATTGTAGGCAGTGGCACTTTACATCCTACAGCTTAGAATCGTGCTCTGATTTCATTACACTCCATTTACTGAAATTTAATTAATTTCTCCGTCATCTTCCAATACCCCGTCGGTCATGTCTGGTACAAGGCTGATGCCCAAAATCATGCTAACATTCCCATAACATTAACAAGCAAAAGGGAATTATTTCAGCTTCGCATTCAACTCAAACACGCAGAAGGAAGTAACTCCGACGATAATGCTCATTCAACTTACTCGCTCTGTATTAATTCCGTTTTAATTCCGTTGTCAAATCGTCGATATAATCCTCACGACCCGCTACTAATTATAGTTAGTACATTCATGTCTGCTATCTACATGAAACTACGAAAATAGAACTCAAGAAAACGGTTCATCTTCCCACAGGTAGATTCTTTACCAGTCAATGATAGTTGAGGCTAAGCTAGAATGTGTCATTTGCCACATCTCGCACACCCCCGAACTAATGGTTTGCGATAGTTCTTCTAACTCTGCCAGAAAATTGCGCAACAGTCCCTCGCATGGGGATGGCAAGGCAGCGCGCTGCAAACTATGTCAACAGGCAGAGGAAATTAAACAAAAGGCAGAGGAAATCAAACAACAGGCAGAGGAAATGAAACAACTGAAGGCACAATTCAGTCATGCCTTCAATGACATGTCCAACACAACGACAGTCAACACGGATACCCAGCGGCTAGCTATTGAATCAAAATTGGAAAACGTGTTGAAGCAATTCCACGAATTCAAAGATCTGATGAACAACGAACTAGCGAAAGTCAAAGAAATTGCTGAGGCCACCCTAAAGCAAGTGAAAGAATTTCAAGTGAACCTGGACCCTGAATTGGCCAAGAAGCTTACAGTTCTAGACAAAGGGACCAATAACAGCAACAAATCGACTAAAAATTCATTCAAAGATAGCGAGGCATCGTACACTACTGTAGTAAGCAAGAGACAGTCACGCGGTGACAATGCTCCACACGTTCGGCCACTGTCCCACTACATCCGACCCGACATACGTGACCGTTTTGGCGTATTGAACGATCAAATGGACTCTCAGAATACAAAGGAAATTTTAGTGATTGGTGATTACAATGTCACCTCTTTCAAATCAAACCAGCGAAAAGGGAGAATTCAACTAACAATACTCGGCAAAACAGATTTCAAAATCGACAAAATTGAGGGCATAATCGTAAAGGGAAAGATACCTTCTTCTAAACGAATTATTATTCAAGTCGGAGCTAAAGACGTGTCACAGACAGAATCGACATGGAAAAGGTACAAAACCATGTTCAAAAATGTCAAACGTTCACACGAGAACATATACGTCACTGGCATCTTGCCCCATCCGAACCAAAGCCGATACAAGTCAAGCAAGACGATCTTTCTTAACAATCGCCTAGCAACTTTCTGCAGAGCACAGAAAATCCCTTTCTCTGATCATTGGGAAACGATGAATGGCACAAAGTACTAAAACTTCAATAGAATCACCAAGAAGGCTCGCATAAACACGTATGGACTTGATGCCATCGAAAACATCCCTAAAAACATAGGCGCTGGTATTGTCACCGAAAATAAGTCGAAAAACGTACTCGATTTCATACCCTCAACTCCGCCAGCAGTACCCGACAAGATGACCCAACGGCCTCCACCCGTTTCAACACTAGATACACAACAAGTACAAGAGCCATCAAAACATCACCGCAGGTCCTAGCAAGAAGTTCCTGTCATCAGTCCAGTCCAAGTTAGAGGCAATAGTCGGACTGGAATAGTCGTACCACCCAAGTAACCGAAAACGAAAGTCTTGCCTTTCTTGGGGGGGGGGGCCCAAAATTGTAATACTGTAAAAACAAAACCGTTTTAGCTCAGTACGAAAGTCTTGGCTTCGACACAAGGCCT
The DNA here is from genome assembly GCA_016164225.1 of Gammarus roeselii. Taxonomy (NCBI): domain Eukaryota; kingdom Metazoa; phylum Arthropoda; class Malacostraca; order Amphipoda; family Gammaridae; genus Gammarus; species Gammarus roeselii. Next base: position 8,155 of record SDVV010010676.1, read on the forward strand.
CATTGTAGAAGAAGATTAAGTCAAGAAAATCAAGTTAATGTGACAAACGGTACTCTCAAATGTTACTACGTGAACGCTAGAAGTCTCCAAGACAAAATCGACAAACTAGGTATACTTGCTTTGAATGAATGTATCGACATAATGGCAATCACAGAATCGTGGACAAATTTGAGCACCAGGCATTATTCAGGCGCATTTACTCTCCCCGGCTACTCACTATTTCACAAAGATTAACAAGGCCAAGAGGGCGGAGGAGTGCTGTTTCTCGTCAAAAACACTCTGCAAATATTAGAAGTCACTATTCCGAACAGTAGTAGTCGGGAAACAGTTGAAATGTTAAATCACCCTCGTCTATCGACCCCCAAAAACCAAGGTTGCAGATGACATCGACCTTTACAACACTCCTATCGATGTCGTCACAACACAACACATTATAGTGCTTGGAGACTTCAATATCCCCGACATTGATTGGGAAACTAACGAATGCACTGCCACTGGCCAACGTCTGCTTGATTTTGCAGACGATAAGTTCATGACCCAAATGGTGAAGACACTTACAAGAGGTAGCAATATTCTTGATCTCTTATTTTGTGCAAGTGACTCTCATGTCACTAACGTCGAAGTGAGCAAAACACTGGGAGCCAGCGATCACAAATCTATAAGGTTTTTGATAGATCTCGAGTCGAAAACGTCAACAAACTGCGAAAAAGTCCCTAACTTTAGATTAGCCAATTTTGATTGCTTATGGGAGTCAATGACGTCAGCAGATTCAACCCTCGAACAAGATGTCAATCAATCGCTTAATATTTCTTGACTGCACTTAGAAATATCGAATACGAGCATATCAGGCGCAAAAAACAGGCGAACAGCATCAATCAGCCTAAGTACTGGAAAGGAGCATTGCAGCGTCTTCAGTCACAAAAGTAAGCAAAGCACTCGAAGGCACATCCACAAATGAATACAAAATCAGCAGAAGAGATCTAAAGAGGGTCCAGAAACGTAACAAGAAGGATTATGAAAATGAAATTGCTGCCAATGCCAAAACTAATCCGAAACATTTCTTTAGTTATGTTTCGAGCAAAAAAAATCAAAATCTGTAATTGGTCCTCTCGAGAACGATGTTGGTGAACTTGAAACGGACGACATCAAAATGAGTGTCCTACTTAATGTATACTATTGTTCTGTTTTTACGTAAGAGAATCAGGATAATCCTAATCCTGAGGATATCACTGCCAAAAGACGAATTGAAGCCCTCAACACAGTGAACTTTTCACCCGCCGAAGTTATTAAAAATACAGTTAGACTGAAAGTCACAAAATCTCCAGGTCCAGACCAAGTTCATCCCAGAATTCTGAAAGAGATTAAATATGAAATCGTCGAACATTTATCAAACATTTTCACTCCATCTCTCACGAATGGCACCTGCCCCTCTAAATGGAAAGACTTCAATGTTACCCCAATTTAAAAAAAAGGGGACAAAAAGAGTCCCGGCAATTACCGTCCAATTAGTCTTACCTCAGTCATTAGCAAATTGATGGAAAGTTTGATAACGGATATAAATACAGAATTTTAGAATCAAACAAACTGATTGGTTACTCTCAGTATGGCTGTCATACGAACCTGCTACTTTTTTCTAGAATATTATAGAAGCCCACGACACAAAATCTCCAATCAATATCATTTATCCTGACATTCAAAAGGCATTTGATCGAGTCCCCCACAAGCACCTAGTTAGTAAATTGCATGTATAGACATAGACATAGACATACAGCCGTTTCCCCCTAGTTAGGAGGGTGGCTAAGTTAGGCTGACACAGAGGGGGGAGGCGCCCAATCTCCCCGCCACAAGACCGCCGTGTCCATGCCGAGGCTCGAACTCGCGACATGCAGCACCAGAGGCTGACACTGCAGTCGGACACGCTAACCACTCGGCCACGGCGGCCAAAACACTGTATTAGTAGCATCGGTATTCGAGGCGAGCTTAACAACTGGATAAAATGCTGGCTTATGGACAGACGGCAGCGAGTTGTACTTAACGGAGATTCACCCCCCTGTGGTAATGTCACAAGCGGCGTGCCTTAAGGATCCGTGTTAGGTCCAGTTCTCTTTACAATATTCTTTAACGATCTGGATAGCAACGCACTGTCAAACATTAGCAAGTTTGCAGACGACACTGAGATAGGAGGAAGAGTAAAAACTGAACTACAGTGTCAGCAGATCCAACTAGACTTGAACAAACTTGTTGATTGATCAGAAAAGTGGTAAATGAAATTTAATGTAGACAAATGTAAAGTTATGCACATAGGTCCTCATAACCTCAAACACGAATATTCAAAGTTCAGAAAGAAACTCATCCCTGTCATCGAAGAGAGCGATTTTGGTGTTATCATTAGTAACGACTTAAATGTAGCAAGCAATGTAACTATGCCGTCAAGAAAGGCAACAAAATGCTAGATATGATATCCTGCACTATCTCGTACAAAAACAAAGACAGTATGGTCGAGTTATACAATGCATTTGTTAGACCGCATCTAGAGTAATTCGTTCAATTTTGGTCTCCACATCTTGTAAAATACGTTATTAAATTAGAGAAGGTTCAAAGCAGAGCTACCAAACTCATCCCTTCGCTGAGGAATAAATCGTATGAAAACAGGCTACGTGAACTCAATCTTTATTCGCTAGAGAAACGTAGAGTCAGAGGCGACATGATTGAATTGTGGAAGATTATGAAGGGTAAGGAAAACGTCGACCGAGCGAGTCTCTTCACTCTAGATACGAACGGAGTGATTTGGAACAATGGATACAAAATCGTTGGAGAACGTTTCTCACTCGACATCACTCGCAAATTTCTTCACGTATAGCGAAATTTCTTCAGTCCAGCGGAGGTTGTAAACAGCAATACAACCGAAACGTTCAAGTCTTGGCTCGATAACTTCAACATAAATCGCCTATAAACAGCTAAGCCGTTTTCTTTCTTGATGTTATAACAACAGAAATGGCACATGAAGCTTTCTTTGATGTTCTACTTCAGAACTTGCTATCTTGCTATCAAAAGGCAACCTAGCTTGGGCCAATAATCATGTTGTGGTTTTCCTACACGTGTAAACACTTATAAACATAACTAAGACTGTTAAGACAACAATTCACCTGATGTCAACTCGGTTTCTCTACCTGAAAGGTAATTTAACTTATCGGTGTACACGTCACACTGCGATGGCGATAGCTTTATGCAATGATAAGTCGCCGCTGTCAAGTTACCTCTACTCACGAGAAATTCATGTTCCCTTTAACACAATACTATCAATTCCCCAATAAGAAGCAGGACTCCATTTTCAATGAACTTTATGAACGATGTCTTCAGATTTATCCTATCAAAAGCCTTATTGGCGTTTAATATACACAAGAAGACAGCCGAGTTCCTCTTACTTTAACACTCAATAGTTTGTTTCAATGCAAATGTCATCATTTCAGTTCCATAAATGGCCCTCTTTGATTCAAATCTGACTGTTCGCGGTAGCCAGAAATATTTCCATCTAGGAAGAATTGCCTGCTCAAGAACATTGAAAATTAGGTTGGCAATGGTGCGAAAATTATTTCCGTTAGAAGGCTCGTTCGTTTTACATTTCAGAAGAGGAATCGCAGCTACTTGCATTGCCTCACTTGGTAGCTCCTTGTCATGAATACATCCAGAGAGGAAGTGAAGAAGCATTGAGTGTGGGAAGCTACGTATATGCTACGTATACGTTTTTGAGACCTTTGCCAATGCTCCTAACCTCTGCCACAGAGATGATTCCGCGAACAACAGGAACATTTCCGTGGCTGTTTTGCGCCCAACGTCTATTCCCTTCCGTGTCAACAGCATATGCAATATCCTGGAAGTACTCCCCACAGATTTTTGCAATGTTTGCCTCCCCAGTCACATTTGCCACCGCGAGTGGGAGTGCTTTGTTTTAGGATTAGATGACTGTATTTTCTCCAGACAATCTTCATATATACCTCCTCGTATCCTCGTTAACTCGTTCTGTCGCAGGAACGCGATTTGTTTACGATACCGCGACTTTGCTTTCCGCATTGAAACCCCAACTGACATCCTTGAGGCCTCCCAGCAACATCCCAATTAAATACGGTGCCCCGTACAGCATAATTCAATTTCCTTGTTCGATTAATCCAACCTGGTACGTTATATTTGCTTGGTTTTGTGGCATCAAAAACACTTGTTCATGCTATTAAAATTCACTGCCTCAAATGCTGCCATGCACGTCATTCAGTCTTACGTTATCAACACCCCTGTGAGGCCCGTCAGGTAGTTACGCAATTAAAGCATCATTCTCAGCTTACAAAATATCCAGGAGTCACTTATTTTCAACCCTCCAATCAATGGTTCTACCCTCGCGTGAGTGAGATTGTCTGGGAGTTTGCATTACCACTTCACTCAAAGTTACCCCTCAAACACGGTGATCCGTGCAGGCAGCATCGGGCAGCAAGCGACTTGAAATTGTTGCATCTAGTAAGAGTGCGAACAAAGCAATATTTGATCGATCCATGAGGTGCAAAGAGATCCGTTATATACACGTATGTACCTGTCAGGTGTCCTCAGCTTGGTGTCATAAAAGGCTACATTATGCTCAGCAAGTGGCTCTTCAAACTCAATAAACCTATGCGTGCGGGGAGGTATTCAAATTCCCTAAAATGCACACTTGTTGCTCTTCTCTATTCTCCCATATACCTCCAAGCACACCCATGCATCTGAAATATTCCTTCAGATTTTCCCCGGAGTTGACAGGAAAGTAAACATTCAAGAGCAGAACAGAAGTCACGTGAAATGCAGGACTCTTTTGCATTCGTATCGCCCAACTTAGAGGTTGTTGTCAAATGAGCGTCAATCCTCCATGTGACCTCTCCAAGTGGCCTCTCCATGTGGCCTCTCCATGTGGCCTCTCCATGTCGCCTCTCCATGTCGCCTCTCCATGTGGCCTCTCCATGTGGCCTCTCCATGTGACCTCTCCATGTGACCTCTCCATGTGACCTCTCCATCTGGCCTCTCCATGTGGCCTCTCCATGTGGCCTCTCCATGTGGCCTCTCCATGTGACCTCTCCATGTGGCCTCTCCATGTGGCCTCTCCATGTGGCCTCTCCATGAGGCCTCTCCATGTGGCCTCTCCATGTGGCCTCTCCATGTGGCCTCTCCATGTGGCCTTTCCATGAGGCCTCTCCATGTGGCCTCTCCATGTGGCCTCTCCATGTGGCCTCTCCATGTGGCCTCTCCATGTGGCCTCTCCATGTGGCCTCTCCATGTGGCATCTCCCTCGTCTCATCAACAGAGAAAAATTAGAATTAACAAATATTATCTCCTGGTTGACGCCACGCCTCCTGCAAAGTTCCAAACGGCGTAGTTTTGCAAAGGCCTGCGACGTAGGCTCCACAACTACCGACTAAGCCTAACCAATAATGGGAGTCAATTCAAACTTCTGCTTCCATCATTGACATCCTTACATAGTGGCCTTGTCCTCCCCTGGATTCCTCACGAGACTCCTACTATTTACCCAAAATTTTATCTCCTACTCTAACATCTTTTTTCAATTTCTCCATCTGTCTGGCTGTACTTAATTGGCAGGCGCACATTTCTCTTGACTAACTGTAACAAGGTCCTCTCGTCACAGATGTTCTTTTCAAAGAGCAGCGACTCCAGTAGATTTGCGTTCCCATATATTTCATATGGTGAAGTGTTTCCTTTCGTGCTGAGACATTTATTGCACTTGAACGACACTTCTTCGCCAAGTGGCTGCTTCACCCGTTCCTTCACCCTCCCTAAAGAGTGAATACTGCCAGGGCACGAACGTGGCTGCTTCACCCGTTCCTTCATCCTCCCTAAAGAGTGCCTACTGCCAGGGTACGAACGTGGCTGCTTCACCCGTCCCTTCACCCTCCCTAAAGAGTGCCTACGGCCAGGGTACGAACGTGATTGAAAGTGCTTAGCAGTGCCGTTAATGGCGACGTTCTCCTGTGTTGAGTGCACCAATCAGGGCTCTTCTCCGACACATTATGGTTATTCGCCGTCTGCTTCGTTCCCATTGCAGACCAATCAGTGGATCATTGCTTGTTCAAACATTCGTCATATGCAACACATTCTTCAACAACACCAATCCAAAAAGGTTTTTGAAGCAGGCTTCATGGTAAGTAATTCATGTAAGATTATGTCCACTATTTTCAAAGTGAAAAACAACATTACTCTGTAGATGTTGAACGTACTGTTGTACTGTTACAATTTATGTGTATAAAAGAATCCGTGCTCGTCTGAAGCAAACATATGCAAGCATGGCAGGCGGCTACGCGGCACGGATCTATTTGAGGAAATTAATGGTCGAAATAGTGTCGTGTTGTTGTTGCCCCGTGAGACAGCCCTGGTTAAGCGCGGATATTGGTGGCAGTGCCAATTGCTATTGGTTATAGAACCACCTGATTTTGGTGATAGCATCTAGTGATGTTGGTGGTAGAATCAACTGATATTGATGACAAAATCAACTTGTGTGGGTGGCAACAGTAACTGCTATTGTTGTCAGAATCAATTGATGTTGTTGTCGAAAAAACTAATTTTATTGACAAAATCAACTCCTATTGGTGGCCGATTCAACTGTTATCTGTGATCAAATCAACGTCAAATTACGACCGGTGATAAAAAAAACGAAACGAGTGGCTACAGATAACAACTTGTGACACTGATGAACTACATTTTGAATATGTTACAATCACCGTGTATCCACGAGTAGGCCTTTAGCAACTGTATAGAAGCTTGTTCCATTAAAATGAACAAGGACAAACGGCAAAAAATGTATGCCCTGATAGGTTGACGCATTTAACAAGTAAACTTCCAAATGCAATGAGCTATTTGCGATCAAAAAATAATTGGACAACGCCAGCTGCTCTTCAAAATTTATTGTAAGTAAGAAATGATCTCCACTTATTTTGTTTGGTGTTGTTCTTGATTTCATTTCTGATTTTCCGTTATCGGATTAGGTTTAGGTTTCAAGTAATCAATCTAATTAATCGGACATAACATCCCGTGCGTATTTCGTTGACATCCATCACAAATGAACTTCTACACCAATTGATCAAACTCCGTTGATGTTTATTCTGTTCAATATACTATTATGATTGGAATGAGTGTGGAGGACTTGAATACGTGTTACTTATAGACATGTCTTTACAGCAAAAGGACTTGGCGCATTGAGGGTAGACACCAGTAGAACGCATGACCAAAATTGATTTGGCGAATGCAGTCCCTTTCATTTTGAGAAACCATATCGTACACAGATACGTACATATCTAGTATCACACAGGGGTGGCACAGGTGTGCCAACGTGGATAACGTGTCCTCGCCACTGACGCTAAATCGACAGGACACGTCGCCTTTATATCATATCAACTTCATGGTATGGAATATCGTCTATTCCGATGGACCTTTCTGTGTCGTGTTGTTACCACACGTCACTAATTCGCGTCGCGTTTATTATCTCTCTGATTTTAGCTGAATATAGAGAGTGAAGTTGAAAGTCTAATTTATAGAGCATATAGACATGACATATATGATCACATCATGTCCGTTTCCAGGAATTGCAACATTTTTTAACAGTATTTTTGTTGTTGGTGCTGCCGTGCAGTGCGCATAATTGTTTCAGAAGAGATGGTGCCTTAGAGAAGAGAGTAAAGGTACATTGTGTAACACTCCACGTTATACACGTTGATGGGAGCCATGAAGGGTGCCATGCAGGGTGCCGTGAAGGGTGCCGTGAAGGGAGCCATCAAGTACTTCGTTCGTAAAAATAATATGATCAATGCGTATTGTGTATTCACGATCTACTCATGTAAGATGCATGTAAATGAACGTCTGTTTCTATGTAAGCAAATGAACGAATCAAGATGAACTAATAAGTAATGTAACCTACACTACGCATGCCCTCACACATTTATTAATAATTTAGCACGACAAACAATAACACG
>SDVV010010677.1:2415-16151 GCA_016164225.1 Gammarus roeselii
GGGGGGGGGGGGGGGGGGGGGGGGGGTAAAAAGGCAGTGGGTAAAAACGACAGGACTGTGAATTGCTACGTGGTCGGGAGAGGCGACGAAGCGGGGAGTGGTGACAGGACCAGCAGTAGAGACGGGGAGAGGAGTGGTGGAAATGCGGAGAGAAGCGACGGGCGAGGAGTGACGACAGGGCGTGGTGAGGTGACAGATCGAGGAATGGCGAGATGGGGAGTGGCAACAGGGCAGGTGATGGTGACAGGGCAAGAAGTAACGACAGGGCGGAGAGGGACAAAGAGCGGGAAGTTGAAGTGTGGGTAGTTGTGACACAGTGGGGAATGATATCAGGGTGGGGAGTGGCGATAGGGCGAGGAGTAGCGACTGGTCAGAGAGTATCTACATGATGAAAATTTTAGACATGATTGGGAGTGTCGACAGGTCAGGAAGTGTCAACAAGATGAGTAGTGACGACAATGTGGGAAGTGGTGACAGGGCAGGAAGTGTCAACAAAATGAGTAGTGACGACAATGTGGGAAGTGGTGACAGGGCAGGAAGTGTCAACAGGATGAGTAGTGACGACAATGTGGGAAGTGGTGACAGGGCAGGAAGTGTCAACAGGATGAGTATGGCGACAATGTGGGAAGTGGTGACAGGGCAGGAAGTGTCAACAGGATGAGTAGTGAGGACAATGTGAGAAGTGGTGACAGGGCAGGAAGTGTCAACAAGATGAGTAGTGGCGACAATGTGGGAAGTGGTGACAGGGCATGAAGTGTTAGCAGGATGAGTAGTGGCGACATTGTGGGAAGTGGTGACAGGGCATGAAGTGTTAGCAGGATGAGTAGTGGCGACAATGTGGGAAGTGGTGACAGGGCCGGAAGTGTCAACAGGATGAGTAGTGACGACAATGTGAGAAGTGGTGACAGGACAGGAAGTGTCAACAGGATGAGTAGTGGCGACAAAGTGGGAAGTGGTGACAGGACAGGAAGTGTCAACAGGATGAGTAGTGGCGACAATGTGGGAAGTGGTGACAGGGCAGGAAGTGTCAACAGGATAAGTAGTGGTGACAGTGTGGGAAATGGTGACAGGGCCGGAAGTGTTAGCAGGATGAGTAGTGGCGACAATGTGGGAAGTGGTGACAGGACAGGAAGTGTCAACAGGATGAGTAGTGGCGACAATGTGGGAAGTGGTGACAGGGCAGGAAGTGTCAGCAGGATAAGTAGTGGTGACAATGTGGGAAGTGGTGACACGGCAGGAATTGTCAACAGGATAAGTAGTGGTGACAATGTGGGAAATGGTGACAGGGCCGGAAGTGTTAGCAGGATGAGTAGTGGCGACAAAGTGGGAAGTGGTGACAGGGAAGGAAGTGTTAGCAGGATGAGTAGTGACGACAATGTGGAAGTGGTGACAGGGCATGAAGTGTTAGCAGGATGAGTAGTGACGACAATGTGGGAAGTGGTGACAGGGCCGAAGTAGCGAAAAGGTGGTTGATGACGATAGGGCGGGGAGTGGAGCAGCATGGAGTGGCGACATTGCCAATAGTGTCGACACGGCGGGAGTGGCGACAGGGAGGACAGTGCCGACAGGACGGAAAATTGCGACAGAGTAAACAGTAGAGACAGGGCGGACAGTGGTGACAAGGGTGGGAAAGCGACAGGCTAGGACTAGCGACAGGGTTTTAAAAAGCGACAGAGTGCAGTGTGGAGAGAGGGTAAGAAGTTGTGAACAGACAGGTAGTGGCGACTGAGTGGGAGTAGCGTCAGGGTAAGGAGTCGCAACATTGCAGGGAGTTGTGAGTAAACAATAAGTGGCGACAAATAGGTGGTTTGTGAAAGGGGTAGTGGTGACAGGGCGGGGTGTGGCGACACAGGACCGGATGTGACGACACGGGGGGAGTTGCGTGTCTGGAATTATGCCTACTGCATGACTCTTGGGTCGCAAAACTTGACTATTAAGGAAACAATCAGTTGATAATACCAGCAATCAGTGACATGTTTCACAAAGAAGAACACGTAGTTTTGAATGCATAATTTATTTGATCGACACTGCTCGCCCTCCCCTACAGACCAGCGCAGTGTTGGTGCTCTGTTCCTGGCTCGTCAGCTTGGGCTGGTTTACTGCACTCTTTCTGCCTTCACCTCAGTTCTACTTCAGCCACCTCCACAGCTACTCTTGCGAGCCCTACCACACGGCGCACGCTAAAGTGATCATCGCGGCCTGCGCCCTCTACTTCCCCACCACCATGGTAAGTGAACTCTCTCTTACAGATACAGATACAGTCACCCGGCCGAATCCCCCAGAAAGGGGGGTGGCCGATGGCAAGGCACATTTCACACTCGTCTCATACACTCACTCAACTTAGCCGGGAGACCCCGCAATTCACACTCGGGTTCATGAGTTTGGTCCGAGGTCAGTGTCGGCAGCAGGGCTCGACAGTGTGACTGGTTTACCCCTACCGCGTCATAATGACCGCCCCCCGCCCTAAGACCATCCCGCTAAGAGCGGGAAAGCACATCACGGCAGCGATCAAAATTCACCTATTCACTATCATTCCCCACTCACGCCTATTCAGAGCACAGTCTCTCACTAATTCCACACTCAAGACTCTCCTTCCTAACGCTTGCTTCACACCATCCATCCACTCAAACTTCGGCCTCCCTCTAAGCCTACGTCCACTCGCCTCTGCCTTTAACACTCTTTTCACCAACCTCCCTTCACCCATCCTTACCATGTGCTCGAACCCTCTCAGAACACGCAAATCAACTCTGTCCTCCAACTTCTTCACCATCCCCGTTCCAACTCGCACCACTTCGTTATTGATCCTGTCTCTCAGCATCACACCAGTCATGGTCCTCAAACATTTCATCTCGAAGACAATCTTCTTCTCACGTCTGCTCTCACCCCCCAAGTCTCCGCTCCGTAGAAGACAGTTGTGACAACTACACCCTCACACAGCCCTCGATTTGCTTCCATCCCCAACTTCCTGCAGCTCATTACACTCTTCAGTGCACCCAACACTTTACTCCCTTCCTTCACTTGCGACTTAACTTCAAGTTTCACTATTTCAGTCTTCTCAACATGGGAGCCCAGATACTTAGAACACATAATTTTTTTCAATAACTCTCCATTTAGGAGGACACTAGTTCTACTCACATCGACATTCCTCGAGCATCTCATTACTTCACTTTTACCCACGTTCACTCGAAGCTTCTTCCTCTTGTACACTCTACCAAACTCAGCTACTAGCACCTTCTAGTATCTGAGTTTGGTATACAGCTTCTCATCTGATTCCGTCAATAGTGCTGTATCATACGCAAACAGTTACTGGCTCAACTGCCAACTCCGCCTATTCGCATCCACCAGCTCCAAACCACGACCCAATACACTAGCGTTAACCTCCCTGACCACTCCATCCATGTAAAGATTGAATAGCCAAGGAGACGTAACAGCCTTGTCTCAGGCCCACTTGCACTGTAAACCAATCACTCACCTCGCTCCACACTGACACATGCTCTACAGCGTTTCCCTCCACACAAACGCAACACCCTCGACAGCATTTCCCTGTCAACCCTGTCGTGAGCTTTTTCCAAATCCTAAAGGCCCAGAACATATCTTTTCCCTTTGCTCACAGACTTGTCTTACCTCAAAAATCTGATCAGCACACCCTCCATCATTCCTAAAGCCACATTGATCCTCTCCAAATACGCCATCCGTACAGTCTATAGTCCTTTTGATCAGCACTCGCTACAAAACACAGAATCAGTTGACTCACAAGTTATTCGACAATCGTTACTCCACTTCTTTTCAGGCACTCGGTCGCCACGCCATACAAACCGGGAGCTTTCCCTGCTTTCATCACCTTTACCGCCTCCTGCACCTCTTCCTTAGTACTCCCCGCAACAAGTCTCTTTTCCAAAAAACTGACATCCGTGAACCACCACCCACAGCAACAATTCCAGCCTCTCTGTCATCCTCGACATTCAACAACTCATCAAAATATCTTCTCCTTACAACACCACTTTCCGTCAACAACTGGCCGTTTTTATCTCTCACCGCCTCATCCTTTCCAGTCTCCCCCTTTCACACCCTCTTCACCTCTTTCCCGAACATCTTTTTGTTCTTCTCAAAATTCTGGCATAACCGTCTGCCCCACCTGGCATCAGCGTCCCTATTGGCTCTCCTCACCAGCCGCTATACCTCTTTCCTCTACTCGGAATAATTGTTATAGGGCACCATCGACCTCGCTTGCAATTTCTCCTCAAACGCTCTTCTGTTCTGGGCCCTCACCAGTTTCACCTCTTAGTTCCACCACTCGCAGCCCTTACTTCTGCACCCGCCCACACGGCGCACATCACACACATTTTTCTCACATCTCAACACCACATCTCTAAACGAATCTCATCCTTCCTCCATTTCTCGCAGGTCCTGCCCTCTCACCTTTTCTTATTCCTCCCTCAACGCCTGCTGACAATCATTAGCTCTGTTTCCCACATTCTGTTCACTCACATTCTCTACCTCTCTTCCTCCTCCCACTCTTTTGTTTCCCGTCCACCTCTGTTCCACTCTCAATCTTCGTTCCACCAGCAGATGGTCAGACATTCTTCTACCCTTCCCACTCAGCACCTGCACATCCTCAGCCTTCCCACCACTCTTCTTGAAATCAGCACAAAATACATCAGCTCTCTCTCCACCACTGAACCATGGGCCATCCTTACCCATGTGTACATGTGATTGTCTCGCTTCTTGAACAAGCTGTTTCCGACCACCAGCATCTGCTGCATGCACAGACCTCTCAGATTTTCTTCACTTTCATTTCTACCAGGAACGCCACACCTCCCTATCACATTCTCCACCACTACATCGCGAACTCTTGCATTAAAGTCGCCCAGTACAACCTCATTGAAATGACCTCTAAAATTCTCAATACACTCACTCAGGGTGGTCCAAAATTTCTCCCTCACCTCCTCATTCCTCTCGCTACCAGGTCCGTACGCACACAAAAATGCTCACCTTTCTCCTCCTTCTCTGTGACGCTACTAGCCATTGGATCACATAATATCAATACCACACCTTCTCGTACCAAATTTTCCTCCAAGCCTGACTTTCTTCCACTTACAACACCAAACTCACATTCTCCTCTACCTTTCAACTTCGTCTCACTCAGCGCCAACACGTCATACGTCCTCCTAACAAACATCTTACCAATCCCTCTTTTCTTTGCTTCATTTGTACAACAACCACGAACATTCAGCGACGCTAACAAAAGGGTTCGGAGAGGCGTGAGCCTGTCTTCCCTTGCTCGTCTTGCCTTCTTTTAGGGAGAATTTTACAGATGAAGGGATTCCTAGCCCCTCGCTCTTCCACTATTCGCCTTCTACGCCACGAAGGGGTTGCGGTAGCACGATTCTAACCCTCCGGCTACAAGGCTCCCTTCTTAGTCATCTTCGACAACACGAAGGGGTTACGGTAGCACGATTCTAACTTCCCCGGCTATACTATATCCTGAGCCAGTTGATTCCAGAACATTAAAGACTACTAATAACGACATCTTCACCCTCCTCGCAAGAAATAGCGCTCAAAATGTTACTAAGGGCACCAGCTCCTCTCAACTGAAAGAGGCCAATGTTAGGCCAGAGCTACCGACCAATTACTCTCGCCGCAATTATTTTCAAATTGATGAAGCGTAGGATTATTGACACAGATTTATAGTTTATAGGAATAAACCTGTAGGGAAGAATTCCCGCACCGATTGTGTTATAATCATTCTGGTCATACGTATATGCTTCTATACTTTAGCAATTTAAAATCAAGTTTTTGACGAGAACTTGCCTTATATTTACCCAACTTTATTGACCTCGTGACCGCCCGTTCACGTAATTTCTTTTCAATCACCTTCAGGATGGGGAGAAGCTCGTCAGTTTCCACATTTCACAAAGAAGATAATGTAAAAAAAATCGGTCATTTAATCATGAAAACAAAGAAGGAAAAAGTACGAGGCTCGTAAGCTTACGTGAAGATATGTGGAGATTAATCGTAGCCCTGATAATATAGTAAATCATCTGCACAGTAAAATAAATCAATACATTCTATACGAGACGTTCGTTGCACAAATTCGATATTGAATTCAACGTCAATAAGTGTGCTTTTATGCCTATTTAACATCACAACCACATGGATACATCTACACCCCAATCGTGAGTACTTTACTTAGGTTTGTATGCCGTGACAATTGATGGTTATTTAAAAAGCATCGTGCTGTCGGAAAGTCAATATAATGCTTCATACGACATCCCAAAACAAACATTCCGTGTCAGGCTGTAGTTGTAGCCTCTGAAACTGTAAATTGTATTCGGCTGGCCGCATTTCCAGTAATCAATGCAATTCTTGCTTTCATACATTAGAAAAATACATAATTAAATTCTAGGAGGTTCAAAAAAGAGCTACAAAATGTTTTCCCCCCATTGCAATAAGACATCCGATGACAAGACTCAGCGATCTAACCTCACGTTTGTTATCCCCCCATTGCAACAAGTCATCCGATGACAAGACTCAGCGATCTAACCTCACGTTTGTTATCCCCCCATTGCAATAAGCCATCCGATGACAAGACTCAGCGATCTAACCTCACGTTTGTTATCCCCCCATTGTAATAAGCCATTCGATTACAAGACTCAGCGATCTAACCTCACGTTTGTTATCCCCCCATTGCAATAAGCCATCCGATGACAAGACTCAGCGATCTAACCTCACGTTTGTTATCCCCCAATTGCAATAAGCCATCCGATGACAAACTCAGCGATCTAACCTCACGGTTGTTATCCCCCCCATTGCAATAAGCCATCCGATTACAAGACTCCACGATCTAACCTCACGTTCGCTGACAATCGTTCAGTTTGTGGTGAGGTGATCGCATGACGAAGTAAAAGAAATCGGTCTTCACGGACAATTTATTTTTGTACAGAAGGAATTCTTTAAAGCCGATTACTAATAGCACCAAATGTTCATTAGATCGATTCCGTAGTTGGATTATTTTTTCCACCGAAAGCATGTAGAACCGATTTTGCACCGAAAGTCGCTAGACCAAAAGTTGGATGGACTAAATCGCTTAGCGTTAGCCAACCAGATGTCGTAACCCCAAGGCACCGTCTGAAAAAATAAGAGTTTTACTACAACGTATCGTTATCCTAAACTGTTCCTGCATCGCGTTCAAAAAAAAATTGCATTGATTCTTGATAGAACAGGAGTGATTAGCATCGGCACTAATTGAATAATTCCTTGTCCGAAGTCCATTACAGTTGAAAATTATCATGGTAATTGTTGCTCCTGATATTTTTTTTTTGTCATGGTACTTGTCCCCTTTTTTTGGGATTTTTTTATTTTTTTCAACGACACCTGGTTTGCTGCGACACTTGGTTTGCTGCGAGTAAGCGATTCGGTCCTATTGACTTTCGGTGCAAACGATTTCGGCGTAAATGCAATTCCAGGATTTGCACTCCAGGCTACTAGCTGTCAATTGTTGTCCGTCGTTCTAGTGTTCCTCCCTGCCATTGTCTAGTGTAAAATTATTCAGGGGGGACAGCTTTCGGCTGTAAACGCTTTCCGGTGGATTCTGTACAGAATAAACGTTATCGGCCCAAAAAACTTTGCTGCTAAAATGGTGTCTAAATATGAGGAAGTGAAAAGTAGACATAGCACGTAACAACTTCTGGTATTAAGTTATCGTAAAATGAAAAAAAACTACCAAGAAAAAATGTACCTATAATACAATGTAAACATTCTATCACAATCGATAAAGGACATTCACACGCAGTAGGTATGAGAAAGTATGCCCAGCATCGGCTCCTCCCACCTTTGGTTTAACGGGTAATGATACAAGGACGGTGAAATCAAAGGTTGTTGGAGGGGACGATGTCTCCAATCAGGTATTGATTGATTCGAATGGTCCCTGTGCATCATCATTAATCTGCATCTTCCATGAAGCATATTCTATTTTTTGACATTTTAATACAGAAACGTAGACATGCCTTATGCAGATAGACCAAATTTAGAGTGAACCTCTCCTATACCAAAAGGCAACCTGGTTTGTAACAAAAGGCACATTATGTCTCCTGATAACTTTCTGCACTTGTTCACCACGGTGAGTGATGAACTTTATTTCCTGATCACTGTGATTCATGTACATTTTTAATGTACAATGGTTACAAAAAACCAACGGCTGTATCATATTTAGTCACAAATTTATGACATCGCAAAAAAATCCGTCAACAATACGGGATGGAAGTTGCTCCCGGTCCTCCACCAACAATTCATTTTCCGCAGGTGACGATGTACGCATATGGGACTGTATTCCACCTGGCGCGGTCCTCCTTGCACACGCTGGTCTGCTCCTCCATAGCGGCGCCTGAGATACTCGGCCTGGCCAAGGAGAAGGTGACCGCGCACTGATGAACGGCTGTTAGGGGAAATAGTGAAAATAGTAGTTTTGAACACAAATCGCGGATAACACCAAACTTATGACTGGTTAATAGACGACATTCACGGTAAATTATCCATTTTGAAACCAAATGCAATCCTTCCACGGGATTATTTACGATTTAGATAGATCACTTCAGAGGCATGAGCAGGATTCGGATCACATTGTTTTCCCATCCATTAAAGACCCGGCAATATTTGCTATCGATTCACAGTGAATTACTTCATAGTAAACGTATGTGAAAACTTACTTGCAGAGGGAAAAAAGATTCAGTCCGTTTCTGGAGACTGCGCTGAACAAAGCAGAAAACCGGAAACGTGTCGGGAAGAGTATACAATAAAATCATATTGATATGAGTTTAAATTAATGTTTATGCTCAAATGGCATGTCAGAGCATGAGTACATAAGGCAATATTTTATGTTGATCTGTTTTCGAGATTAAAAGAAGCGACATTTGACTGCTGGGTTTAACTAAGGGAATTCCAGCCATAGTAAAGACTTTATGGAGGGCGGTATCGTTTGTGCCAGCTCCTCTCGAACGCACTCCAACCATCGGGGCTGAAATGGAGCAGAAAGACGTAGTGCCAGGCGAAAGTTCAACTGAAGGGTCAAGTTTGTCGGGGGAAGAAGTCAGAGGAACCTTACAACTGGGTGTATTACCTCGCAGGGTCGGGATTGAGCAGATGAGGAGCTATCCTTCAAAATTTTCAGGACAATCAACTGCACCTCGATGCCTTATCTGAGACACAGGTAGGGAGGAGACAGAGGAGGTGAAGCTGATTATGAACGGTAGGAGTATGGATGGGAAGAAATGAGGGAGGTATTGTTTACCTACCGGAAGAAGGGAGGATGAGACGTGGAAGCACTAAACCTGGAGGGTAAGCCAGAGGCAGAGGATGTGGTAGCCTTCAAGTTAAAGAGAGCAATGTAGGGAAAGCTGGAGACGATGGTGCCGATAGTGGTGTATATGACTGTGGAGGGTCAAATGCAAATCCAAAGGAAACGCGGGTGTAAATTTAGAGTTATCAAAGTGGTATTGGACAATTTCCAGTGGGAGGAAGGGATCGTTATAGAGGATTTCAATAGCCACAGCGGTATTTTGGAGAACGAATTATAAGTAACGGAAGTAGACTGCTTGATTTAATGAAAGAGATGCGCTTGGAAACCCTTAATCTAACAGTCTCAGAAGAAAGGGTGACATGGGAACGGAGGAATGCAAAATCACCTATCGACTACATTATAGTGAATGAAAGAGTAAGAAAGCGGATAAAATCAATGAAGGTGGACAAAGAAGGGGAACTTGACCTATGTTCCGACCATAATACACTCCTACTGGTGGATGAAGAGTAGTTCATCCACCAGTAGGAGTTCCGACCACAATACACTCTTACTAGTTCATGTTGAGGGCAAGAGAGAAGGCGCATACACAGCCGGAATGTAAGAGGAACCCTGGGTCTAGGAGCAAGATGAGAAGATGCATTTTAATTTCTGAAAAGATTGTAAAGAAAATTGGGACTGTTGTGACAAAAGAATGGGAAAGTTTAGAAGGAAGAAAGGGTAGGGGAAGACACAACAAGCCTCGAGGTAGCATTGAAGATAAAAAGGACTGAACAGGTTATGGAGGAGGGTTAGGACTGGGAGAGAGAAGAGGGGAGAGAAGGGAGATGTACAGGAGGAACTAGAACGCCGAGAAAATATGGACAGAAATGGTGAGCAATGCTATCAGGGAGGTAGAGCGAAAAATATGGTGAGCAATGCTGATCGAGAAATGGGGAGGGAGGGAAGGGAATGGTATGGGTTCCTCAATGGAAGGACAGGAACGTGGAGGAGACCCCAATCAAGGAAATTATCATCGAATGAGTGGAAGTGAAGGGAGAACAAAGATAAAGATAAAGATGAAGGACTTCTGGGAGAAAATAGGGAGGATACGAATAAGGGAAGAGATTCCAGAGATGTTACAATTCACTCTGGGTCACTTTAAAATTGGGGAATAACCGCAGAGACGATCAAGCTGGTGTTTAAAAAACTGAAGGAAGGGAAAGCAGCGAGGCCTGCCAGTATTCCGTACAAATTGTATAGAGAGGAGTGGGGACAGATGGTAGAGAGATTTAGGATTCTTTTCAACATTATTTTCAGGAAGGAGAGGTTTCCAAAAGAATAGGCTGGAAGAAGAGTAAAACTTTTACACAATAGGGAGCACAATAATGAGAAGGAGATCAAAAACTATCGACCAATAACACTGACAACACCATTGGAAAAATTATCTGGGCACTTCTGTACGACAGAATGACAGGTAATGCAAAAGAGATAGGTATCTTAGGAGGTAATCAAAATAGTTTCTGAAGGGATAGGAGAAGGACGGATAATTTGTTCATCTTGAGGGAAATATTTGATAGAAGTAAACGATGAACCTGAGTATCCAAATAAAACGGAAGCTCATGATAAGGGTGGCTAGGGACAGAAGTAGATGATATGTCACCGAAACAGCCCTGAGCGATTCAGACAATGTAATAGTTAACATGTATCTAATTGCTTTGGGTGTCCAGCTTAGCCCCCATGTAAGTCGGAAATTGTAATGATTAATCACTTTTGTCCCAAGTTAATTACTTTTGGGTCAAAGTTAATTACTTTGTGATCGGTGCCGGTTATTAGCACGATTGGAGTCATTCGTGTGGCTTCCGAGTGGCTTACGAGTGGCTTACGGGTGGCTTACGGGTGGCTTACGGGTGGCTTACGGGTGGCTTACGGGTGGCTTACGGGTGGCTTACGGGTGGCAAACGAGTGGCTTACTGGTGGCTAACGGTTGACTCATTCGGGTGGGCGGCCGGTCGGGTGGGCTTTCGGCCCATGCTTTTGATTATATATCGGAAGCTTTTGTTTATACGTACATTTATTTCGTTTTCTTATGTTGCAGTATTTACATTTGTCTTTTAGATGGTGTGATACATTTTCAGGCGTTGGTCATGCAACCTCAAGAGTAGGACCTTATCTAGCTGGGGTCGGAACCGGTTTTGACGGCGTGAGTCAGCGAAGGGTCGGAACCGGTTTTGGCGCAGCGGACGGACTGGTGGCTCGCGTAGTGGTGGATGGGGCTTTAAGCCCACCGCGTTCGATTGCATTTGGGAAGGTTTTGTGGTTATTTACATTTATTTTTTACTGTTTATTAGTGTTATATTGTATATGTGTATTTCTTCCTTTAGATAGCTGTATTGTGGTACGCTTGGTTCCTTACTGTTGTTCATTATATATTTATTAATTTGTTCATAAACATAATATTTGGAAGGGGTGTAGGGATCCCTAGGCAAAAATTCAGTGCGCCTCTGGTTAGGTTTGCTCATATCTATTTTATCATGTAATCAGTACTTCCATGGTGTGAGTTTGCAATTTTTTGTTTATATATACATATGCTCTCTCGCAGTTAGATGTCATTAAGAACGTAATTACTCACTCGGACAGTCGTTAGGAGCAACTGTACACACCGACGGACACCTTATCTTATCAGCAATCCTATCAGATAACACTCTCTTCGGCTCTATGGCTGCCGAATGTTTGGGAGTCCCGTAGGCTCGCAGCTCCAGCTTACTTATAGGAATATTCATATTTTTACCTCATTATTTTTTAGAGGGGTGGGTGTAGGGGGCCGTTAGGCAAATGTTCAGTAAACCTCTTAAATTTTCATCAGGTGAGGCTGCTTTTTGTCTTATCAGTATTTTTACATTGCGGATTTTCATGTATTTATATGTTTTGAGTGTCTATATCATTATATATTTATGTCTGGATTAAACTTCTATGTATTTTTATGTGTAGATTTTATTTGTACTCTTATCTAGTTGGGGCATTATTGACTCATTCGGTAATTGGTTGGTGGGTCCTAGCGGTTGGATTGGGATATTTGGTGTTTTTTTTCTTGATGTATCGTTATATTGTAGATAATATTTATAGGTATAGTATGGTAGGTATGTTTTGTAACTTGCTTATTTGGAGCAACGGTTGGTATTTTTTATCGGTATATTTCATATGTATATAATATCTATGCGAATTATATGGTGTATTAGGTTGACAGTTGGCGGGTTGATGTATATATTTCTAGGGATGTAGCAGCTTCGTTACGATAATCTGTATATCCCATAACGCACTATCCAGTTTTGAACCAGATATATTGGTGTTACCATGGATACACATGTTAAAAATGGACTGTTATTAAGCGTATGTAGACTGTTCGAGTAGTCTTATCTCGATTTTTTTTGCACAGTGAGTTTCGGTCGGATGCCTCCTCAGCGAGAGTTACTGGAGCTTACTTAAACGATATGATCTTATTATATTGTGAACATACGCTTGTACAAACACATAGTCAACGTTGTGATACTGTTGTACAAATATATAGTCAACGTTGAACATACGCATGTATAAACACATAGTCAACGTTGTGATACTGTTGAGGAAGGATAAAGTATTGCTTGAGTTTGCGTTTTTTTTTCAATACTAGTAGTGGAATGGAGGATATGTACTAAATTTGCAGAAAATAAATAAAGTTGAATAGAGATAAATTGACAAGACATTCATGGCATCAGCTCAAACAAAGTCATGGTCCAGATTATAAAACTAAAGAAGTTGAATTTGAAAATAATAGGTGTAAGACGTTAGAGGGTGCAGTGCCATGAGATGTTGAAGAAAAATTAAGAAAACCTAGTGTGAGACCAAGTGTTCGTTTGTGTGAAACTGGTAACGAATATGAATTACTTAAAACTTTAAATAATCTACGTTTAAAATGGTTGATCTTGGCCAAGTAATATGGTAGAGAGTGACCACGAAGTAGAAAGAACTAGGTGCAAGTGATATAAAGAACCGGGTAGTGAGTTTCATAGGTATAAAGTAAAAATCCATGACGGAATAACTTAACCATGCGTGGTTAAAATAGGTTAGGTTAGGTTGAGTTGAATGCGACAAACAAGTGAAAGTGATGTACAATTTTCGTCTAAATGAAAAATAATACAAATTACCTATAACATCCAAACAACCCACGTTTAAAATGGGGATCTTTGCTCAATCAAATTTGGAAGAGTGTATTAAAACTGCAAATGATAGATCAAAATGTTGAGCCAAGTGGAGATATTTGATATGAATGAGGAATAAATCACTGAAAGAAATATCTTACATATGTAAGTAGAGTATATGTGTCCGAGAATCGCCCTGGAAAATGTGTCCGAGAATCGCCCTGGAAAATGTGTCCGAGAATCGCCCTGGAAAATGTGTCCGAAAATCGCCCTAAAAATTGTGTCCG
>SDVV010010678.1:0-16150 GCA_016164225.1 Gammarus roeselii
TTGACATTTTATGTGTTTACCGACTAATTGGATTGATACTATGTCGTGCGTGTTGTTTGGAATGGTGACTTCTAATATTTGCAGAGTGTTTTTCACGAGAAACAGCACTCCTCCGCCCTCTCGGCCTTGTCTGTCTTTGTGAAATAGTGAGTAACCGGGAAGAGTAAATTCGCTTAAATAATGTTTGGTGCTCAATTTCATCCACGATTCTGTGATTGCTATTATGTCGATACTTTCATTCATTGCAAGGATACCTAGTTCTTCGATTTTGTCTCTGAGACTTCTAGCGTTCACATAGTAACATTTGAGAGTACCTTTAGTCACATTGACTTGTTAGTCACATTGACTTGTCAGTCGCCCAGAAAGCGCTTCGAGTCTCTTGCAGTAGTTAACAACCTCCTACACACAGTTTCGGTACTCTAGATACAGCGCTATTATTTTTTTCATACGAAAATTAATACTCGGGTCTCTCGATGCTCTCATGAAGCCTGAGTTGGCCTTGAATGTATTTCCTGCACTATTTACTGAAGAAAATGTGGTTTATTGATTTTGGCCTCATTTCCACCAGAGTTGAAAATGTGGCTATGAGGACGTATCCTAAGCTCTGTTGACTCTTTCGTCTCCGTGCCAATGAGAGTAGTTCAAGTTGAACCACTCTACAAGTTTCACTTATAAACTTATGAATTAGTGTACAAAGTCAAACTACGAATTGCTGGGTTTAGTTGCTGAAGGTTTTGTACGTAAAACTCTGGACAAACCCCTCTGGTGGAAATGAGGCCCAAATCAAATCTGGACAAACCTATCTATTTCGATGTAAATTAGTTGTTTATATGTCTTCTAGGATTTTCATATTTTCCGGGGTTATTTTGTCCTCTTTTATAACCTGCTGTCAATGATCAACAAGTTAGTCAGATACCCCTTGTTTATTGCGGTTACGTCAACACTTATCATATCCTTTCGTTACTCCATCAGGAGACGGCCTCTCGCCGCATGTGGAAATCTGGCGGTCAGGTGGGCGGCTTCGTGAAGGGCTTCCATCTCCTGGACCTGATAACGGTACGCGGCTCTGGACACATGGTCCCTCAAGACAAGCCTCAGCCCGCTCTGGACATGATCAAGTCTTTTGTGATGAACGTACCCTACCCATCTTGAACTGGACTGTGAACGTGCTCTACCCTTTTGAAGCTGAGCCGTGAAAGGTGCAGTAGCCGTTTCAGATCTTTCGCAGACAGTTTGTGACAGGCGTCTGACTTTAACGTCAGCTTGTTAGCGACGTTTTAACTAAATTATTTTTAGATTGTGTCGAGTCGAATGCACTGAACGTGATAGTACGGCGTAGGATATAGTAGGTGCCTTTTTGACATTGAACCCTTTGCTCACAAGAAAGTCGCATCTACTGTGATCTCCAAAGTTTGTCTGAAGGCTGTGTATAACGCATTTATTTTATCTATTGATTACGATGTTTCCATCGCAGTTGATAAACTGAGTAATGTTGTACTGATATAAAATATTAGCATGTGGAGCTATGTTTAAAGTTATTGTTAGAGAGTCGAAGGTTAGTATGACGAGTTTCACACAATCCCCATGTCCGTGACTGATAGCGTCATCACTATCTGGTTACCGAGCGAATGAGCCTTGGACTGTTTCTTAAATGTATACCTCTCGTCACAAAGGTTTGATAGCATCGTATATCTGGTCACAAAATCCTGTGTCAAATTGGAAGCGGTGAAGTGCAAACCCAGTTGTTGATCGTTAACTCCCGCAGTCGACCTGCTCACGATTATAGATTATATTGATGCTGCGGATTGATAGTAATTGCTTTGGCCGGTAGCGTCGGTGTAACATTAGAACAAATTTTACTTGCTGAACGATATTTTGTTGGATCTGAGTGCCTAGAATTAGTCATAGATAATATTAACTAGAGAAAGAAAGACGATTATGTACGGTAAGATACTACTGTCATTTAACTGGCACCGTTATTATTATAATGTAAAGCACTCACTCCAAGTCAATGGTGACTGTCGGCGATGTTTATCACGTGGTTGACCCGTTCGTGAGGGAACCTACATGAGTCAGGCCGGCGCCCTTCTGCGATATGATTATTCATCTTATATATTATCAACACTTTATTTTAGTATTTCTTATTTCGTGGGCTTCATTATCTATGCCCTTTTTTCATGGTGATCTATTTTGTATTAGTTATATAATTATGTATCGGAGCCCCCTGCATTAGGACTCCGGTGGAAAACAAAATCAAACTACTGCTACTACTACTCAATGTACTGGTCAATTATTACTAAGCGTTGCATAGATGATAATCTGCTGTGGAGGCTTGGCGTTATATTGACGGTACTGGTTAGTCGTAAGTGTACTATAAAGTTGATCATGCAGAGACGGCGGAGTTTGTTTACGATGTGTTTATGGGCACTGACCAATTTTATCACGAATGTGCGTGTAGGTGGTATTAGTGATCTGGCGCTCTTCGGGGAGGTATTATGACACACTGTCTCTACGGGGGAGTCTGCATTAACTTCGCGTTGGGAAGTTAATGCCGAGTTAATGCAAAGCCCGACAACACCAAACTTGAGTTTAGTAATAATTTGATGAAGCTTAAATCAAATTTAATATGGTTTTGTGTGTAATGGAAAACAAAATATTCGTGTGAATAGTCATAAGTATACTTTGTAATGCGTCGCCGTAACAGCTGATTGAGCAAAATAAAACCCGTGGACATATAACTCTTGGCTGTGAAAGATGTGACTTCGGTGAAAATAAGATTCTACTTTAGTATTGCAGCCACGTCTATTATTCATGTTTCATTAGGAAGTTAATTTTATTGTTGCTGGGCTTTATTCAGATGGTACAATTTTAGTAGGAAAGTTTCCATGCCAACGACAGAATAGAATTTGTGAATCAAAATTTTCATGTCCAGATCTGTCGGTATGTAGCGACATCAAATGTATTACTTGATTGTGTAAGCTTGTTGTTCTTTTAGTCGACTCATTGTAAAAATAAATGATTTTATACGGGTTGTCTTTCTTTTGCAACCGCAACTCGAGATTACTCCTTATGACCCCTTGACGTATATTACGAGTTCTTGAGCTGATAACGTAGACAAGTTTCATTATCGGAACCGTTCATTTTTTGAGCTTACATGTCCATGTACAGAAACAGACACTAGGCCGCATCCTCCAGAAAGGGGGGTGGATGACGGCAAATCGCTCCTCATACGCTCACTCACACAATTAAGCCCTTTTGTGCTAAAAAGGTCCGGCCGGTACCTAAGCAACATACTCTCTGGGTCACTAGTGCAGTCCGTGGATTCATCGTCAGCAGCAGGGCCCGATACTTTTCAGTGGTTTCGTCGTAATGACCGGGCCCTCCCCACCCACTACCATCCCGACAACGGGATGCCAAGGGCGGGAAAGCACATCAGAGCAGCGTCATAATCAACCATTCTCCACTCACGCCTGTTCATTGCACGCTCTGTCTCCACGTTCATGTCTCTCCTTCCTAACGCCTGCTTCACGCCATCCACCCTGACTTCGGTCTGCCTCTAGGCCTGAAACCACTCGCCTCCGCATTCATCACCCTTTTCACCGATCTCCCTTCATCCATCCTCTCCATGTGCCCGAACAATTTCGGAACACGCGAATCCACTCTGTCCTCAAACTTTTTCACCATCTCTGTTCCGATTCGAACCACGTCGTTAGTGAACCTGTCTCTCAGCAACACTCCAGCCATGCTCGTCAATCATTTCATCTCGAAAACATTCAACCTTCTTCTCTCCTCTGCTTCATCCCCCCCAAGTCTCAGCTCCGTAAAGCACAGTTGGGACAACAACACCCTCATACAACTCTCTCTTTGCTTCCATCCCCAACGTCTTGCAGCTTATTACTCTTTAGTGCACCCTACACTTAACATGAGGCTCTGGTGGAAATGAGGCCCAAATCAATCAACCTAAACTTTACAACTTTACATCCCTCCTTCACTCACGCCTTCACTCCAGTCCATGTAAATACCGATAAAAACACTTCAATATAAAAATGAGATTGGGCAATTAAAAAATCGACAGCGAAATGATGCTATATTTATATTGGCGGCCACGTATTGTCCAGGCGCGGCATATATGTTGGCCCAGGTAGTCAGTACACGGATGAAAATTAGTTCCGTTCTTTGTACAGGTCAAATAGTAAGACTTCAGTTAACGGACGGTACGGTAAATGACTTCGGGGGATTCCCGTCCCTCTGTTGACGTATAAAGTGGCGATAAGCCATGCCAATTCAACAAAAATGCGCACATTTCGCATAGCAAGGTTACCAGCACTAATGTTCAACTACAGGTATGAAACGCATAAATTTTTGAAACAGAAAGACGAGCTGCTTGCTGCACGATATAGTAATGAAGGTAAGAGCCATAATAATGCCAAATAGTTACCATAGAAGTTAGATACCCAAGTTATAAAACTGCTGCGAAAGTCACTTCTTGTAGTAGACGAAGAATTTCCCTCAAACAGGGGAAGAGCAGTAAATGAACTCGGAAAACCGACTTACGTACAAGAAGACGAAGTATTAATGAACTAGAACATTGTAGCGACAGTATTATAGAATAATATAACAGGACAAACTGCATACACCAAATCAACATTTCAAGAAAGTGCATAAATACTTGGAAGTGAGAAAAGCTGGAAAGTGATTTTAAACGCACATAGTCACAAGATTGACGCACCACACGATAAATGGAATCGAAAAATACTCGCATAAAATTGAAGTTACCTTTGCTGCAAAAACAAGTTGCGTTCACGCGTTGCTTGCACATGCCCGTCAGTAAGATCAGATTAACTCGTGTTGCTGGTGAAGTCCCATGGTCAGAACGATTAATTTGAAATTTTGCTATACAAGCTTCTGAACAACGAGAGGTTTGTTAATGCCAAAATGCTTAAGCAGTATACTTGTTCAGTTTACTCATGGTTTCAACAATATGAAGTTTGGTTGAGCCCAATAAAATCATTTCTGCGGAAAATTACCAGAATACATTTGTTAATTTCATGAAACTATTCTACTACAATTATAATTGATTGATTGATTTGGGCCTCATACTACAATTATAAGATCCAGCTTAGGGGTTAATGAACACCGTAACAACGGCGCGCGATATCGCATCAACCCCGTAGAGCCCACAAATATAAAACAGCACAATAATACATCGTACTCACAAGTCTTACGAATTTAATCATCTTCCTAAATATTGTAAAATAGCTACATCGTGAAATACAAGTGTGTTGCACCATTTGACATGGGGTATACTCAATCCGGACGGGGTGACGTCACAAACCTTGACTTACCGCAAACTGAAGCTATGTGCTCACACCTGGTAGTATTTTACACCGCCATGCAACAGATGGTGTAGCAATAAAAATAAATATCGTTTAAGTAGTAGTGAAACTCCTTCAGAAAAGATGTATGACGTAACGATCAGCCGGACTTTTATTTAGCCGTTTCGAATAATGAAAGACAACATTCAATCTGACGTCAGGTACCAAGAATCAATGTTTCGAACGTCAGGTAACAAGAATAAATGTTTTTGAAGTTTTTCTGATCCTGAAACTCCACGACAGAATGTTCGTTGCAGTGCCGTTTACGAGTAACTCAACAAAGCGATCAACATTTACACGGACACCATTTATTGTGACAAAATTATCAAAAGCGTAGGAAACTATAGAGAATCCTAGAAGTACAATCAACACATCTTGTATAAATACTTAAATGTTACAGAACAATAAAACATTGACCACATATTTAATAAAAAATACAAGCGATTCACTGAACTATGACATCGGCGTCTAAAAACAGCTACACCAAGTAAGTAGTATTATTAAAGAGCATATCGACAAGATTTACGATTGGATGAAATAAACCGTCCAGTATAACGGGCCAATTTCGAGAGTTTCCGGCACACTGCTCAAAGGAGCAGTAAAGAAAAATGCGTAGAAACGGTCTGTTTCTACGCAGCCACTAATTATTATAACTAAGATTTTATGAAATAGAGCAATTTTGCACGATAGTGCCCCTTTAAAATCAAGTTTTCATAACATTACCGAATTGGTTTCTTGGCTGCCTGTTCATTTGTTCAACTTTTCTAGAATTGCTCAGCCCTATCAAGGGTACAACTAAGCAATTATAATACAATCATTTAGTCATCATCAGTCACCACAAAACATTATCATAGCTTACTATGAGCAGCACATCGTCAAAATTTACAAAAAAATATTCGGTCGAGTTTTTTTGTGTCAGCCATGTTGCTACCGAGACTTGAAAAAATGTCGAATAGGAATACAATAATTTAAGGTTGCGATGTGATAAAAATCGCAGTTACCTAACATGATTAGATGTATCTAGCCACAACATTTACTTGAAACAATGTTTTCAATCTCTGCAACTTTACCAGCAGTTCGGACAAAATTGTTAAATAGCAACGGGCATGTAAAGCTTTGATAAGTCGCAATTTTAGTTGCTCTGTCCAGCATTTTCGCTGAAGCTCCTTGCAATAGTTTATGCAAAGCACTCTCTCATGGGAAAGTGTTTTCAATTCATCTATATAACAACTCAAGGTCATTTTTTTTCTTAAATTTAACGAGATTCAAATAACAGCAAATAAAAACAATGACATGAAAATGTTACAGCAATTTGTAACCTTCCCGAAAATGCTGGCACGACTTATGTCACTTACGGAAATTATTAATAGCCATCGCTTTCGGGGACACAATTTTTTGCTTGGGGTGCCAGATCAAAAGCACACTCGAAATATTAAAACTGACTAACTTATCGAACACGACTATCGTAAAAACGTTTTCCCAGGACACGAACATAGGTTTCCTAAAAAGGGCTAGTCAATATAAACAAATTATAACATAAGTATCCCATAAAATTGGCACCCTGTGTGGGGCACAATAATGGAACTAAGCTTTGTACAAAGTCGTTTAATAAAAATCGGATCAAGTGTTCAGATAATTTTTCTAGGTGCTGCCAAGTCCTACGCACTCGACGTTTGATCTTGGATTATAAGATTGAATTGCTACCGACTAATGCACTCCCAAGATGATTATGGACAACTCGCCTAAAACGCGTAGAAACCTGACTTCAAGTTCTCAGCAGAGTGGAAAACCTACCCTAAATTCATCTTGATGAACAAGAGAAGTAACATCATCTTGATGAACAAGCGTAGTAACAGTAAATATTTCACACTAGCCCGCCTACGTCAAAATCAACAAAATGCACTTCATTTCTTATGATTACCTATGGCACTGGATAACCTTAAACATTTTCTAGTTACTACCTGAACAGACACTCATGAATAGAGTCCTATTATTTTCTTAGCTCCAGCAAAGCGCATCAAAAGATGATGCATGCAGAAGCTATCACACTGTGAATAAATTCTCACGCTTATTGTCCACCCGGTCATCGGCGACCCCAGGCAAGCCCACAACATTGCAACGGCGGTAGCATTATTAACAAAAATGACGCCATAACATAAAAGAACGATCAAATAAACATCAAAAAAGACCGAGAAATTATCAACATAAATCAAGCGGCTTTCCAGCTAAGGATACAAACTTTCAAGTGGCTGGATCACAATTATAGAGATAGTAATATAGGACAAAACTTAGTCAGGTCTTTAGTTTTGTGTAACGTAAGTTGGCGTCCGTTGCAGCCAACAAATCGCATATCTACCTACTTTCCAGCATTCTTTGACAGATGCTATTCATTCCAAACATGAACAACCCAACCCTATATCCCCCTGCATTAGATATAATGCAACCGCACCCATCATTTAGTCATCAAGTCTGATAATCATTTGATAAACTGCACCATGTTTTGTATAATTCTAGACAATTGAATCATGCATGAAAGATAACAAAGGTTCATCATTGGAAGTTGCACTGCTAAATATTATCACGTAAAGCAGATCTTTGTGAACAGTATTTATGCAGAAATACGCGATATCACAACCGTAGTAAATGGGAAAAAAATAGATACTAACTGCCATTTGACCAAGTACGTCGGTTGACATATTCAAGCTAATTCTTTGAGGAATAAATTCATTTATAGCAACTCCAATCAATTAACTTTAGTTGTAAATATGCTAAGCATTACATACAGACAGGCTAGGCCTAATCCACCGCGAGGAGGGTGGTTGACAGCAAAATGCACCTCACACACATCAAAAGCTTAGCCCTTTAGCACTGAAGCGGCCAGGACGTCGAAACACACTTCGGACCAAGAAGTGAGGTCCGAGATTAGTGTCAGCAGCAAGGCTGGCAGTTCTGCATGGTTTACTCCTGCTGCGTCATAGTTGCTGTGCCGCTTACCTACTACGTCTCTCTCATTTCTCAACGAGTCATCGAAGGCGATCACGCGTCTCAAGGTCCAAAACAAATTCTTCTCTCCGCATTGCGCTTCTTACGGATTTTTCTCACCACAAAAATCTGACTAGTACACCTTCCACACCTAATGCCACACTGTTCCTCGCCGATCGCACCATGCGTACGTTGATATCCTCTCGACACGTTGCAGTGGAAAATGGTTGTGAATAGTTGAGTTCTGACGCTACCCTGATGTGCTTTCCCAACCTTGACGTCTCGTTGAGAAACGGGCTGGCCGCGTGTGTGTGGGTGGGGGGGAGGCGGTCATCATGACGCGGCTGGGGTTAACCAGTCACGCTGTCGGGCCCTGCTGCTGACACGGATCTCGGACCGCACGCGTGACTCTGCGAGTGTGTTGTATGGTATTCCGCCAGACCCTTTAGCGCAAAAGGGCTAATCCACCGCGAGGAGGGTGGTTGAGGGCTAAGTTGTGTGAGTGTGTGTGATGCGCCTTGCCGTCGGCCACCCCTCATCCTGGGGGTTTCGGCCTAGTGTCTGTATATGTATGTTGCGCATTATTTTCATCTCCTTTGCTCTCATACAGCGGAACAATGCAACCACTGCGCCACTCAATCGGCACCACGCCTGATACAAAACAGATTTAGTGGCTCGTCAATTATTCGACTACCCTCAATCCACTCCACTTTAGGCACTCTGTTGCAACGCCGTCAAACCAGGGGCTATCCCTGCTCTCATTGCTTTCACCACCCACTGCACCTTTTTGTTAGTAATACCTGCAATAATTCCCAAAACCGGCATCCGTACACCACCACCCACAGCAACGAAGTCTCTCCAACATCCTCAACATTCAACAAATCTTCATAATAATTATACTTCCGGCTGTTTACCTCATTCACCACCTCTTACTCCTCAGTATTCCCATAATTTCTTTCTTTAACATCTTCTGCTTCTCCTCAAAATTCTCACAAACGTCTTCCTATTTATTTATTATTTGCTTTCATGTTCCACCGGAGTCCCAACGCGAAGTTAATGCAGACTCCCCCGTAGGGCGGTTTCCTAACCTAGCATCGGCATCCCTCTCTGCTCTCCTCGCCAAAGCTTCACCCGTTTCCGCTTCTCTCTAAAGTTGTCTTAGACCACACACCAAACCCGCCTGCAACGTCACTCCTCATAAGCATTTTTCTTCTGCGCTTCCGTCATTTTAACCCTCACCGTTATACCACTCACATTCTTCTACCAACACCCGTCCACGCGGCGCTCACCACACATATAGCTCACAATAAAATAAGCCCAAAGCTCAAAACGATAGTACAATTCATTCATGGTATTTGAACGCGGTCCAAAGAGTTGACATGTATGATCCATTTGAAGTTGCTGTAACGCCATTCGCGGTGCGATATGGCTAACATACTGGATATATAGCGAAGAGGACGAACAGGAAACGTGAAGATAGTTAGGCGTCACTGATACACCGGAAACAAAACTAGTGAACAACAATAAGCAGGCACTTGAAAACTAGAGGCTTAAAAACATTGCAATGGTAGATACAACCGTTACATCAATCACCTGATTTCAACTATCAGAAACATTAAGTGTCATTACAGTGATAGACTTAACTTTACTCGTCCTGAAACTGCAACTAGAAGAAAGGTTGCGGTGGTAGACAAATCATCTTCACTCTTCACACGACTTATTTTCAAAAACTTTGGAGCAACATTGCAATAGTGAACAAAACTTACCAACTTGTCACACAACTCCAGCTTTCAGAAACATTAAAGGCATAATAAAGTTGCAAGACAAAGTTTGAAAGATGCCAGCCGTTCATTGTAAGCCGCAACCTGGTGTACAATACGACGGTTATCTGAATGAACATATAACATGACACGACATTCAACACCAAACTGTCTTTGAGGTACCCGTACAATAGGTGATGAACAGCAGGATTATGGAGCACAATCATCACAACTCCGACAGCATTGTGACCGTTCACTAATAATGCCTTCTTCTGACTATAACGTGGAATGATTTTTCCTTTCGAATTAGGTACTCGACCGCGCGGATTTGCCGGCCTATATGAGTGGTTTGTGTCATATTGCTCATCGTTGCGCGGTACAATGATTTCACCAGACACATTAATTATCATCGTTACATAAATTCTGCCTATCTGCACAAATAAAAATTACTTTTATAAATACATTAGCAACAAAATAAATATTTGATTTCAAGAAGTGATCAACAACGACGTGGTTTGAGTCAGAACAGGGATGGTGAAGAAGTTGGAGGACAGAATGAATTCGCGTGTTCTGAGATGGTTCGGGCACATGGAGAGGATGGATGAAGGGAGATTGGTAATGCGGAGGCGAGTGGTCGCAGCCCTGGAGGTAGACCGAGGTTTGGGTGGATGGATGGTCTGAAGCAGGCGTTGGGAAGGAGAAACATGAATGTGGAAGTAGCGATAGAGCGTCCAATGAACAGGCGTGAGTGTAGAATGGTTGATTTTGACGCGGCTCTGATGTGCTTTCCCATCCTTGGCATATCTTTTTCGGATTGGTCGTGGATGGGGGGGGGGCCCTGCCATTAAGACGCGGCGGGGGTAAACCAGTGAAATCTGTCGGGCCCTGCTGCTGACAACGGATCCTCGGACCGCACTCGTGACCCAGGGTCTGTGTTGCGGAGTTATCGGCCGGACCCTGAAGCACAAAAGGGCGAAGTTGTGTGAGTGTGAGCGTATGAGGGTGTGAGGTGCGCCTTGCCGTCGGCCACACCCCTTTTTGGGGGATGTGGCCTAGTGTCTCTGTATAAGAAGTGTCAAAGATGATTGGTATTTTCCAAGTTGTATGTAACTGTTAGGCCGCCGTGGCAGAGTGGTTAGCGTATCCGACTGCAGTGTCAGCCTCTGGTGCTGCATGTCGCGAGTTCGAGCCTCGGCAGTGACACGACGGTCTTGTGGCGGGGAGATTTGGCGCCTCCCCCCTCTGTGTCTGCCTAACTTAGCCACCCTCCTAACTAGGGGAAACGGCTGTATGTCTATACGTATGTCTGTCTATACATGTAACTGTTAACCCAAGCAATCCGAGTAAAATGTAAACCGACTCAGCAATGGAGAACTTTTCACTAAACAATGTTATGTAGCTATAATAAATTCTTCCCGTATAAACAGAAGCAAATAATGATCAATCAGGCTTAAATAATTCCGTTCAAAGTAAAAAATGATCAATAATTAAAAATTAGGACAATGGTTAAATACAGCGTTCGTAAATCAATGCTCACTAAGAAAGGCAAGCACATCTGAGTCACCTGTTACTGAAGCGTCATTCAAACGTGCCGAACTTTCTTTGCATTCCGCGATTTTTTGTCTGGCCTTTGAAGATAGCCATAAAAGTGAAAACAATAAAATTCCGCCCACGTGGGACAGGAACACCAAACGGCCGACCGTCCTTCCTCCAAAGCAAGTGCGAAGGCACTCCACTGGCGCTGAACAAGTATCACGCACAGAGACCGTACAATTTTTCAACTAATATTTTAGTTGTTATATAAATCTTTTTATATGATTCATAAAACGCTCGTCTGTTAATAAGGAAGCTCTGCTTCTGATACACTCCGCAAGATGTTACGAACTTAGCAGAGCCTGGCTTATACAACGCAGTTAACTCACTTCGCTATGTTAAATTTAAATTGGAAGGCTAAATGTTCAGGATTGTTCGATCTAGATTCGTTGTGAAATCTCAAGCAGAACGGCCCCGAAAAATAATTTACCCCTCGAAGACGCACAAACATCCATTTTGATTTCAAATTATCAACGGAAAGGACGAGATTCTAATCTTGAATGCGTGAACGTACAATGTGCCGCCGGCATTCTACGAGCAATCGTGGGCAAACTTCAAGAAGCAAAACCAAGATACTTCATTGACGAGACCTGATTCAGCAAATGCAATACTGTCCTTCGTAAGGTACAACGAAGGACATAATGGCTACTATAATGGCATTTAATCCATATGTGATGAACTAGCACA
Organism: Gammarus roeselii; assembly: GCA_016164225.1. Classification (NCBI taxonomy): domain Eukaryota; kingdom Metazoa; phylum Arthropoda; class Malacostraca; order Amphipoda; family Gammaridae; genus Gammarus; species Gammarus roeselii. Next base: position 12,398 of record SDVV010010678.1, read on the forward strand.
CTACCTTGAAGCTACCCATTCTACAACACCAAAATCACTTGGTTACAGTGTACCAGGATGGAATCAATGCTGGCGCACTCGGTCCCTCTAGAGGGAGCAATTAAATATTCTAAATTGAATGAAACAATGGACCGATATACCCTAACAGTCTAATATTATTATCAATGTTTGCACGGCCCCAATGCTTAGGAAGGGCCGGGAAGTTATATCTAGTATCACGTTGCCTACCTCTCGAAACGTCTCCTCTGCAACACTCAAAAAAATAAACTCATTAGTAGTGATTAAAAGAAAAAATTCAGCCTTCACTAGGTGATCACAACTGAACTTCTGACACTCATTGTTTCAGCTGTCGAACCGTACATAATTTTATACTAGTTTGGCAATAGCTAACAGTTTCTATGTATATTTGATGAAGGTGAAGCTAACGACTTTGAGGAACGTTTACTCTACTAGATAGTTACGGCCTCATGATACATATTTTTTCTGCTTAAAAATCTTGTTTTATTTTTCATCTCTGTGGGACGAAAACACGGTCACGAATGCAGAAGACCGAATCAAATATCGCAGTATTTTCAAGTTCTAAGTCAGTGAGTTTAGCATCTTCCGCCATAACTAAGAAATCATAAGAAAACCCAGACGCGAATCTAAACTTTCAGCTATGTTTTTGTTGTTACCTCTGAGTCTTTTGGGGGGTAAAATTAAATTATTAATCAAGTTAACTGTCCAATAAAAAGTGTATCCCATAAACAATTGTCAGGCAGCAACTTGGAGTTACTCTTATTTGCAACCCAGCGATAGCACTTCCGCTGATACTTAAACGCAAAGCAGAAATTCTGAGTAATTTACTGTAGGCAGATGATTGGGGAGTCGTCCAACTTGACGAACTCGCACGGGAAGAAGCCGGTCTGTAGAGAAAATGGATTAGTCAGCTGAGAAGCCACGGAACAAAAGATTGAGTGAAACACATGAGGGTCAGTATATAAGCTGTAATTCACGAATGAACAGAGTCTAACAGCATTCGGATGTATTTATTGCAGAAAATCGTTCTTATTCGTTATCATGGTGGCAAGCACTTGCAAGACCAATGGACATTTGAATAACCACAAGATGTAGGGTTGTTTATTTTACACTAGCCGGGGACATAATGGTCCTCATCTTGATCTCACTACGGTCATTACACGAACTGCCTCCTGCCATTAACACTTCGACCCCCCGACGGACATCCACTGCTTCTCTCCTGCCCTCATCTCACCTTGATTCCACTACGGCCATTCCACCACCCTCGATCCTGCCCCTGCCGACCCAGCACCACCAGGCGTTGCCCCCTGTCCAGGGGCAGGTATGTGGCAGTGCTGGAGGTGCTTCCGTTGGCGCCCCCGCCTCGGAACTCGTATTGGGACACGGCTGAGTCGTAAATTGGGCGCACCAAACGCTCCTCTAACCTGACATTGAGGAAGATATTGTTGCTGTTTAGATAACAGCGGTTGTTGTCTGCGTGCAGACATCTAGTTCATAACTCGTTTCAAAAGGGTTATTTGATTTTGTTGTCTTATTCACGCTAAGCTTGGTATTTCCGATGAAAAGCAAGATTACCGACATGTGATCATGAACAGCTACATTCAATTGAGAAACAAGACCTGTGATCTAGTCTATGCCCTTACTCTTGGAAGGCCTCTGACAGCGGGTACATGTGGTAGAAGTTGACCAGCTCGACAAGAGTGAGGAAGTTGCGAGCCTTGCAGAAAAAGAATTGCAGGCGGCCGTCGTTGACCTCCTGCTGGACGCGCATGTGCTTCACCTCGTTGGACACTCTGAATGGAAGACGGTCACGTAGAGGGAGTTTAACTTGCAGGACGCTTGTTATACAGTCAGCGGTATCCAAAATGATCAGATCGAATAAATTCCTGATTGAGGAAGTGGCCTTTCTTACGTAGGACAGATTTGGCCGCTGAAAACTTATACAGCAATGTTTTGGAGGAATTATTGAAACGATAACCTGGTTTACTTAAATGTGTGTACTAGTGCACGCTTGCAACTAATTACTGAGAAACAAAAAGGTGTCTACCAGACTAAGGTAAGTTCTTTGAGTTAAGTGTTAGAAAGTTAATTACTCACTTCAAAGACACAACCGGCTGAAGGTGTTTGTCAGACCACCGCATGAGGAAGGTGCCTTGGGGCGTGGCCAAGAGCTCCTCTTCCGAACGCTCACGAGACATGCGCTCCGCCCACCACGGCAGATCGCGAACCTCAACTGACCAAAACTCATTCCACTCACCACCCTGCAGTAAAAAAAAAAGTAGAAAAATTTACAATCTTAAGGCTTTTCGAAGATACAGGTACAGTAGTACTCACAAGCATGCAGGCATATATGGTCATCAAGCCATAACACTCGCTGTACGCACGGTCAATACACAAGGTTCCTTATAGTCACCATGGCACGTCGGGATATCGGAGAGGGTGCATATTTAATTCATTTAGTTTCGCTGCTTCGTCCCGAACTAATCATGAATTGCTTGTTTCAGGCTGGTAGCTAAAACACTGCAAAGACCTGGCTTAGTAACAGAATTCTGATAGAATCCTCTTTCTTCCCAAATGCCTATCCTCCAAACTCTTAATTCCAGACCCTATTTACTAGTGATGGAGGGATAAAAGTAACAATGACGTTGTTCTAATGAGACTGAGGATACTCGTCTTCTGAGACGGTTATGGCACATAGTAAGGGTGGATGATGGAGATTGGAGAAATATGAGATGAGAGCGAAGGTGAGTGGACGTAGATCAACAGGTAGACCAAAGTTTGGGTGGATGGATGACGTGAAGCAGGCGTTAGGGAAGAGAGACATCAGTGGAGGGAGAGGTTTGATTTGGATTTGATTTTGGCCTCATTTCCACCAGAGCCTCAACAGGCTCCCGAAGGGGTCAACTATCATGGATTCCAGTAGGCTCGCACACATCTGTCTGCAAGAAGAACAACGTTGTCAGAGTTGAACTATGTGAACGTTTAATTAGTTGATTTGATTTGAGCCTCATTTCCACCAGAGCCTCAACGTGAGTCATAATAGGCTCCCCCGTAGGGCTCGATGATTATTGATTCTAGTAGGCTCGCACGCCTAAGTGCGCGATGAATAAACGAAACAACGCTTTCAACGTTAGAAAAAATGTGAAAATTTTAGCAGTGTCAGACGCACGCTAGTGCGCAAAAGAAAAAACACTTACTCGAAACGGACCTCCGCTTCCAATCCTTTAGAACATTACGTGTGATATGTACGCACCCTAGTGCGTAGAGGTAGCATCTTCGAGATTAGAACAAGATCAGTGGCTACACGGGCAATAACAGCTCCGACAGCAACGCAACACAATATTTACAGCTACGCGGTTTAGTTGTATAATACAGATACAGACACTAGGCCGCATCCCCCAGAAAGGGGGGTGGCTTACGGCAAGGCGCACCTCACACCCTCACACGCTCACAACTTAGCCCTTTTGTGCTTAAGGGTCCGGCCGGTAGCCCCTCAACTTACACTCTGGGTCCCGAATGTACCGAGAAACCGTCGTCAGCAGCAGGGCCCGACAGTTTTCACTGGTTTACCCCCGCCGCGTCATAATGGCCGGCCCCCCCCCCCACCACGAGCATCCCGACAGCGGGATGCCAAGGGCGGGAAAGCACATCAGAGCAGCGTAAAAATCAACCATTCACAACCATTCTCCACTTACGCCTGTTCATTGCACGCTCTCTCGCCACCTCCACATTCAT
>SDVV010010679.1:0-16150 GCA_016164225.1 Gammarus roeselii
TGACGTCGGGAACTCTGTAATAAGTGTGCCTCCCGGTGTTGATGAATACAAAGCATATGCATAGCTTCACTGACGTCGGGAACTCTGTAATAAGTGTGCCTCCCGGTGTTGATGAATACAAAGCATATGCATAGCTTCACTGACGTCGGGAACTCTGTAATAAGTGTGCCTCCCGGTGTTGATGAATACAAAGCATATGCATAGCTTCACTGACGTCGGGAACTCTGTAATAAGTGTGCCTCCCGGTGTTGATGAATACAAAGCATATGCATAGCTTCACTGACGTCGGGAACTCTGTAATAAGTGTGCCTCCCGGTGTTGATGAATACAAAGCATATGCATAGCTTCACTGACGTCGGGAACTCTGTAATAAGTGTGCCTCCCGGTGTTGATGAATACAAAGCATATGCATAGCTTCACTGACGTCGGGAACTCTGTAATAAGTGTGCCTCCCGGTGTTGATGAATACAAAGCATATGCATAGCTTCACTGACGTCGGGAACTCTGTAATAAGTGTGCCTCCCGGTGTTGATGAATACAAAGCATATGCATAGCTTCACTGACGTCGGGAACTCTGTAATAAGTGTGCCTCCCGGTGTTGATGAATACAAAGCATATGCATAGCTTCACATCCCCAATTGAAATACAAGTGAATTTTCAGACATGAACAAGTATTTTACCAAGCCTGAAGCTCCAATTTAACAAGAAATTGTCTTTTATTTATCAAGAAATTGTCGACATAAATGACTTACCTTTGGGCTGCCTAGCTATTTATTTAAATGCTACCAAAAGGGGGCTGCTAAACTATAAACTTTCGAATAATCGCTGACAAAGAGTTTGTATTCTTGGCGTCGGTTAAATAGCAATTAAATCTGATTCGAGATCGATTTTCCGTTGGTGCTTGGAGCTTCAGATCTGTATTCGATCTCTAACTAAAGCCTCATCGGCGCCGGTAGAATACGGGAACGTTTCATAATCCTAACGCCGCATTATGCTGTGTCTTACTCCATTTACACCCCTCTATTGTTCTGTCCATCTTGCACATGCTCCCTGTAGGTCTCAACTCTCGTGCATGGAGGATGTGTGTGACACCACAAGTTGCTGCTCCTGTAGCCGCCATTTGTAAAGCGTTGGTAACGCAATCATCATCGACTGTGGGAGTTTCGTGGTCGTTGATTGCTCTTGTTTATTTTTCCCTTTGTAGTACCGGGCGAGGAGGGGATTTTTTTTGCAATAAGAAGTGTTGGCGTCGTGTTGCGGTTTGCAGAGCATTTTAGTTGTAATTTCTGTTATGACGCCTGCCTCGACTAAAAATAAACGGCCGGTACAAGGCAAATGTGAGCGTAACATCTTTATGGAGTCTGGCTCCTTCTGCAGCCTTGCTCAAATAACACCATTGTCTAACTACTCTGATGCGTTCACTCCTCCACGGTGTTCGCCTAGTCAACGTGTGAAGAGGTGACGATGAAGCAGTGGAATTTTGACCAATTATCATATCCTTTTGTTTGATGTTGTTCCCAGAAATTATCTAATTGAGGGTTTTCTCTTTATTTTGCAGGAAGGTGTGTCGAAATTGCAAATGTCCTCGAGAAGAGCATTACGGATCCCATTCCCCTTCTTTGGGAAATTCTTCCACAAGTCCCACTTCCTCAAATCCCATCGCTCCAATGGCTGGAGCCGAGCCCCCAATTTCATCGGTTTCAGGACCACCTCGAACGACTGCTTCTACTTCAGGCCACCCGTCGCCTGCCTTCAACATGACTGCACAAGGACCAACCTCTATTATACCAAATTGTCGGCCTCAAGTGCCTCCTCCTGGATACAACCCAACACAATCGAATACGGGAGGTAGCTCACAAAACTATCCATTGGCTCATTCTCACAGTCAGAACTCCCAAGTCTTCCCTGCAAGCTCCCAAAGTTACATTTATCCAAACACGCAAATCCCAACGAGAGGAAGCAATGTTCAAAGTATTCACTCAACGTCATCAAGTCAACTTCATCCGCACGCGGCCCTTTCAACTTCCATGCATCTCACCGGAGCCACAACTACCTCACCGAGTCTTGCCGCAGCTTCACCAAACCTTAGCAATTCTGTTTCAGCTCAAAATTCTCCGTCTCACGCAAGTCATACATCGTCAATAATCGGCAAGAAGAACGGCGTCGGTGTCGGAGTTGGAGTCGGTGTGGGTGGGGTGTTCGGCGGGGTGGGGGTGATGAGCGACCCTCAGCGACACAGCCACAGTGACGACGACTCTGGATGTGCGTTGGAGGAGTACACTTGGGTGCCTCCTGGACTGAAACCTGAACAGGTGAGCTTAGATCACTAACTCATAACTGGCGGTTGTGAAGGGCTTTAAAACGATTCAGATGAGCTAAGGTCGTAACTAATACCCGTTCTAAGGGAGGGGTAGAGCAGTTCCCTAAAGGTCAATCCTATGACCACCGGCAAACATGCCACATGCTAAAGCTAACCAATCCAATGCGAGTTTATAGAACAATTGTACTCTGATGTTACACTTTGATTTGTCCAGTGGAGGCGTGAATCAGACAGCATACTCCGGTTCCGTGGTTACGTGATGAGATATGCGCTTATTGCGCAAATATGTGTAGTAGACCCAATGAAGGTAGTCTTCTGCACTGGGCAGTATGATTTAACAAAACGTGCGCCATGAACTAGGTTCTTCCGTCTCTAGTTCATCTTGATGTTTTGAACTTAAATTGATAGATAACGGATTTGGTCACATGCATACTGAATGGATTTTTTGATTACAGGATCAAATTACTATGTTATTCGGGTGAAGTTCAATCAGACGCATAATGCTGGATAGCTTACAAGCTATGTTTCTATAACAATAAATATGTTGATTTAAATTGATAAACTTCTGTCATAACGCATAAACTCCCACGACGCCGCGTACACCGACAACAATACACATTTTTACTTACCTTTATTGAGTCACTATCTACTATTTTATTGAATGAAGTCCTTGTCACCGTAATTACAGTCCTAGACGAGAATTCTACCATCCTTACTCGTTCATCCTCTAATTTTCTTTGACTCAACAATACATGAGTTGATAATTGGCTTGTTCATTCATCGGGAAATGTGTTCGGCCCCTTCCATTTCCATGAGTGTTTACATGTAGAAAATTCGCCATCTTTCGGTCGCCTAAAAGATTGTAAGAAACCTTCTTTCGGCTTCTGAATTTCTGAGTTTTGCGTCACCGGGTCGAGCGGATGTTAAGAAGGCATTCCGAGCATCGCACTCATTCACAGGATGTTGAGCTTGTTCTCGGGCGTAGCGTGGCTACACGGCCGCATCACTCAAGTCGTCGCCCCGCAACGCGTTCCCCGCTGCGATCGCAACCACTCAATACCGACATAAAGAACAAAAATCTCACCTCCTTCAAAGAGAAACAAAAAGTGGGTTGTCCGAGACAAGAGGTTCTCACGTTCCTTTGAGGTGTTCCTTGATCCAACTCTTCAGTGCCAAGTACTTGCCTAATTCCATGAACAAAGGATTTTTACGCTTATCCAGGTCGGCGGCGGTTTGCATCGGCAAGTTCTGGCCCAATTGTGGACGCCAGCTCTGCTTGAGTTTGCTGACAATTGCTGAACCTGCCTCTCCAACAGCGGTGACGGTGGCGCATGAGGGCGCTCCTGCGTCCACCTAGCCAGCCTCATTAAATTAGATCCCTCTATGAACCAATGATCCTTATTTGCGGCAGAAACAATGGAAGAGATGGAAGGGTTCGCTGAAATATAGTTATCAATGCGAACAGCTGTTGTTCTAGAACTGCAACAATGTGAATTATTTTATTATCCATTTTTCTACTCCTGAAATGTGATTTCATTATTCAAACCATCACAATTAGAGTTTCGAACACACTTACATTAATTATAAAGGACTGTCTCTGATAATTGATAAGTGTGTGCATCATTCTCGTTATTTAATGAAACAAAGTAAGCCTCCTCTTTATAAGTCACAAGTATGTTGGAGTCAATTTGGTCATGTATTTTTCCCCGATAACTTCATTCAGACAATTGCAATCTCCCAGAAATGGATAACAATCACAACCAATCGTGATTGTGTTTACCACATGACAAACCCTTTACCATCTCAACAGGTTCCATCACCAACTAATACCCAACAGGTAATTATCGGTTCAACCGAGGCGTTGCTTGACTGGGCAACACCAATCCAGTATTTCATTTGATTTGAGCCCCATAGATAAAACTTCGTTGTTTCTGTAGACGACATCATACAACCTCATACTCCTGACTTTGCACACATGGCATACAACCTCATGACACACAACCTCATACTCCTGACTTTGCACACATGGCATAAATATCACTGATCTTCTCGCAACTCAGCGTTCCCTGACCGTGTTTTAAGACACACACGCCATTCATCTTCTCTTCTTTTCATTTTCAAGTTGTCATGCTCTCGTCACCGGATCATTTGTGTTTAATCACCCTTTAGTGGATCTGTCTCAGTCTCGTCCGACTCACGAGCTGTTCTTTTTTGCGTCAGAGACGCAGGGAGCGGCCGCCACTCGTGCAAAAGAGACCATGTTTTTGCTCATCCATTGTCCCTTGCGCAGTTGTGTTGTTCTTCTTAACGCATAGGTGGTCTCGCGACCTACGGTATAGGGATGTTTAGACACTGTATCCTATCAACACCCGGGTAACAAGCTTGGATTCATCGTTCTCAAACACACAACAAACCCCCAGCAGGTTACCGCTGGCGAGTACAACATGCAAACCTCTTACCACGACATGAATATCTTTTGCATCGATGTAGTGTCCTTCCTGCAAATAAATCCAGTATCGATGCTTTTATTTGCAATTTTTAAAGTAGATCGCTTTAAAATAACACAATTTAGTGTTATTCTGATAAGTTTTATTGAGGATTTTAATATATTATTTATTGAACTAATAAGTGTGTTTACTTTATTCTAGATCATTGTCGTATGTGTACTAGTTATTCACAATTTTTCAATAACTTCAACCTAAACAACATGGATAAAACGGGTTTTTCTCTTGAAACTAAGATGTTACAAATATTTAGGACGCAACTTGTAGATTTTCTTAAACCAACCTCATCTTTTGTCTACAATGAACGTTCCATGTTCAAAATCTCCAAGTTTGCTAATTTAAACTAAGCCCACGGCAATACAAATAAAAAAATCTACGGGAGAGCTGCTATATCATCCTCGTTTTCATCCGAGAGCTTCCCGTGCTCTCTCTATGGGCAATTATCCTTCGTTTTTCCCCTTCATGCTCCAATTAAAAGCCCATTTATTAAGTGCCGTATAACTTTATGACCTAATTGCATCAGGGTTGTTTTGCCTGCTCTCCCTCGACCATCTGGTTAGTGAAACGCTACCAATCTCTACTAGTTCTGTTCCCATTGCTCGCTACCAATCTCTACTGGTCCTGTTCCAATTAGTTACATCTGGTCGGCAGAGAATGCCGATGGGGTTGTGGGAGTTGCCGCGTGGTTGCGATTGTGTTCGGAAGCTCTTTGAGCCTTAAGGACCACACAGTTTTTATTTCTGGGAAAGATTTCCGTCGGGTTATTACGTATCCTATTTTAACCAACCAGGATCCCTTAACTTCATTCACTCAAAATATTTGTACAGAAATTAACTCAGCCCATTGAGTATCAACACGTCATTCACACTAACCGTTTCAACAAATACACCAGCAGAGTTACCGCAGGCCTAATTTATTATGCTAATCGATTTCGATGATTTTGTAAATTCGAGCTTCCTCAACTCACCAACAGGACTGCACTTTGACCAGCAATCACCATGATTATCCTTCTCTTTCCATTTCATGGCTGCAATGAACTCCTTCTATTATTTTATTGTTCGTTGATCATGCAAAAATACAACAGAGAACAACGTTTACGAACTCTCCAAGCCACGCCCACCAGCTGAGCCACAGGGTCTATTCTCCCTACTAACTGCCCCTCAACGTCCTACTAACTACCCCTCAACGTCCTACTAACTACCCCTCAACGTCGTTAGTGGTGCGGTTAGGATCTTCGTGACAGACAAAGCCTAACCCTAACTCCTAATGAGTCCTGCCCAAACTTCCCCCTTGACTTCGTTACCCAAGTTTGCAGAGCGAGGCTGTCGCCCTTACAATCGGTTCTGATGGGACCCAACTTTGAGGGGGTTGTTTTGTTTCCAGACGCATAATTTAAATGGTTGCACTGCAAGTTGCATTATTACTCTTTATTGATTGTTTTCGTCTGTTTCTGACCGAGGCACTGAGTTGCCCAGCTTTCTCTTGTCAATGCAGTGCTACGGTCTATAGAGGTTTGTGGAAAAAGACTACTTGTGTGACTGCTAACATCACGTTTTTTGTGAACAAAGGATTCATAAAATTTTGCAACAGCTTATGTAAAAAATGGCCATCGTTTGCTTTGGTTTTTCCTGAGCCAGAAAAATTAGAGCCTAATTTGTTAATCTTCTCTCCGTCATTTCCACATGAAACATTTGTCATTTCGTCATGAAAGTAAGGTTTACCTTTTGTCTCCTCCAGGTCCATCTGTACTTCTCCGCGCTACCCGAAGATAAAGTGCCTTACGTCAACTCCGTCGGAGAAAAGTACAGGATAAAGCAGCTCCTGCACCAGCTGCCGCCTCACGATAATGAGGTGAGGAAATCATTGCAGGATAAAGCAGCTCCTGCACCGACTGCCACCACACGACAAGTAGGTGAGGGAATCAGTACAGATAAAGCCACCAGCTGCCGCCTATCGACAACGAGGTGAGGAAATCAGCACAGGATAAAGCAGCTCTTGCATCAGCTGCCGCCTCATGACAATGAGGTGAGGTAATCACTTAAGGATAACACAGCTCCTGCACCAGCTGTCGTCTCACGGCAATGATATGAGGGAATCAGTACAGAATGAAGCAGCTCCTTCTCCAGCTGCCGCCTTTCGACAATATGAGGTGAGCGAATTAGTGCAGGATAAAGCAGTTCCTGCACAAGGTACCGCACCACAACTATAGGTGAAGGAATCAGTGCTGGATAAAGCAGTTCCTGCACAAGCTGCCGCACCACAACTATAGGTGAAGGAATCAGTACAGGAGAGAGCAGCTACCGCACCAGTTTTTGCCCTGTATTATGTATGAGGTGAGAGGAGTTGCTTAGGATAAAGTAACCTCAACATCATCGCAGTAGTACTGCATTCAGAAACAGTTCGAGGATAAACTATTGCTGCCGTAGACCATTCCATCCTAAGTAATTAAATACTTGAGTGCTTTTCTGACGTTACTTTGAGCATCCTACTGATTCTCAAATTCCTCTTTATATTTGTGCGTTGATAAGTAACTTCAATTTTGATTGATTGTTAACCTGTATCAACAGCTTACACTTCGAGGTGCTACAGAACAATGATTGCTTAGTAAATGTTCGATTTGATGCTCGTCGTAGATCCTGATGGGATTTATTGTTCTCATCTAAGTCGCATTGTTTGAAAAGTCTGAATGTTTCCGTCTACTCAAACCTAAATGCGAAGCACCTTGATTGTGGAAGATTGTTGCGTATTATATGATACCTTCGCAACGAAGAATTTTGCAGCATCTTCTATAGTATTTTAAGACACAAAATCTCATGTCCCCTCCTTGAGGTGGACGAACCATTCAGAGCAAGCAACCATAACTGCATCCGTGTTACGATAGAGCTCGCGTTGAAAACTTCAATAAACTACGACGAAGTCACCAAATTATCCGCCTACGTACAGAAAATGTGCAACAGAAGAATTCTAAAGATGGTCCTGAAATGTAAAAAGAACCATGATGAAAATGAAATTGCACCAACGTCAAAGCAAATCCAAAACATTTATTCAGCTACATTTCGAGCAAAATATTCAAGATCTGTAATAGGTCCTCTTGAGAACGATAGTGGTGAGCTAGAAACAGACGACACTAACATGAGAATCCTACTAAACTAATGTTTCTGTTTTGTTTTGTCAGAGAAACCAAATATTCCCAAACCTCAGTAGGTCACAAAGATGAATTGAAGCCCTCAGCACCAGACATTATTCGCATGCTAGAGTTGGTAAATTTAAAGATATATTGCAGGTAACAAAATTTCCCGGTTCAGATCTAGTTTTTTCCAGAATACTGAAGGTGATTGAGGAAGAAATCGTCGAATCCTTTTCAAAACGTTTCACCTAAGCCCAGCGGAAAGAAGCCAATGTCACTTTATTTGTTGATATGGGGACAAAAAGTGTCCCAAAATTACCGACCAATCAGTCTCTCCTTACAGTCATTGGTAAATTTATGGAGAGTTTATTTACGGATAAAATTACAGATTCTGAGGAGCAAACATGTTATTTGGCGACTCTTAACACGGCTTCAGACACGTTTGTTCCTCTCTGGCAAACCTACTGCCATTTTTCATGAGTAAAAGTGCAAATTTTCGACACGAAATCTCTTATGATATCACAAACTTTGAATTCCAAAAAGCTTTCGACAATGCCGTCACAGTTTACCTACTAAGAAAATTGCAGAGCATCAGTATTCGAGGCAAGCTAAATAACAAGAATAAGTGTGGTTTCACGTATAGACGGCAGCGCGTCGTACAAAACGGAGCCTCCTCCTATAGGTTAACGTAACAATCGGCGGGCCGCAAGGATCTGTTCTGGGTCCAGTTCTTTTCATAATATTCATAAGCGATTTCGATAAGAACGTGCTTCCAAACATTAGCAAGTTTGCAGAAGATACTAAGTTAGTTGAAAACGTGCAAACAGTTTGAGTACCAGCAGATAAAATTAGACTTGAACAAAATTGTTGATAAGTCAGAAAAGTATCTAATGAAATTCAATATCGACAAATGTAAAGTTGAGGTCATTAAAACCCATGCACGAATGTCCATAAAGAAACTGATTCCTGTCACAAAAGTGAGAGACCTGGTTGACATCATTTGAGACGATTTAAAAATCGGCAACAATGAATAGATATGAATAAAATGGCAAATAAAATGCTAGGTTTAATAACCCGTACTATATCGTACACGAGCAAACACTGAATCCATTTGTTAGACCGCATCTCGAGCATTAAGCCTAATTTTGGTCACTATTGCTCATAAATGACGTTATTTAATTCGAAAAAGCTTAACGTAGAGCTATAAAAGTTATCCCATCGCTGCGCAATAAATCGTTGGAAGACAGACTTCGCAATTTCCATCTTAATTCGCTCTAGAAGCGTCGAATCAGAGGTAACATAAATCATCGATAACTGTTATTTTCTACTACGACTTCTTCATTTGTTGATCCTTTACAACAGAGACTACACAGATACAGGATGATCTCTTTAGCACTCTACTTCAGAACTTATCATCCTACTGTGAAAAGGCAACCAAGCTTAGGAAAAAACTATTGTTTTCTTCTAACACTTGTGAACAATTGTAAACCTAATATTTTCTCTCCTCTCTTCTTCAGGTGCGGTACTGTAACGGCCTCTCCGAAGAGGAGAAGAAGGAGCTCAGGCTGTTCTCGGCCCAGAGGAAGCGAGAATCGCTTGGCAGAGGCTCAGTGAAGCAGCTACAGGTCAATCTTCAGCCCACACCCACCTGTGCTCAGGTCTGTAGACCAGATATGACTGATTTTGTAAAGGTATTCCTCTTCATGATTCCATGAAGCTGTGTTTGGACTGATTTTGCCGATAGGTTTCGAGTAGAAGGACTAGGGCCACTACCACAGCCAGATCTTTCGAAAGAGAACGAAATGTACATTTATTTTTGCAAACGAATTTAATGTCTTCACTCACACTCTTCAACCTACCCATAAACTCCTTACCATAATTCAATAGTTCTAATGCAATCCACTGTCACAAAATATAGTTACTTGGTATGATTGCTTATGAAAAATTGCGAAGCACAGAGTTTGGACATCAGGAATTGTGATCAATAATTTTTTTCTCATGTACAGTGTACTGAGAAACTAACCGGAGGTGACATCGTAGTTAACGCGGCCCGCGCAGGCCCCAGCACCTGCTGGCATCCCGCCTGCTTCAGTTGCCACATCTGCAGGGAGCTCTTGGTTGACCTCATCTACTTCTGGAAGGAGGGACAACTCTACTGTGGCCGTCACCACGCGGAGAGTCTCAAGCCCCGGTGTGCTGCTTGTGATGAGGTGAGGCATGAGACTACTCTACTTGCTAGTCACCACTCAGACAATCTCAAGTCCCGATGTGCTGCTCGTGATGAGGTGAGGCGTGTGACTACAATACTTGGAAGTCACCGAGTGGAGAACCTCAAGTCCCGATGTGCTGCGGTCGATGAAGTGAGACACAGGACTACTCTACTTGCTAGTCACCACGCAGAAAGCCTAAGTCCCGATTCGCTGCGGTCGGTGAGGTGAGACATGTGATCACTCGGCTTTGGCCGTCACCACGTATAAAGCCTAGTCTCTACAGGCTTCAAAATGGGCTTTGGCAATTTATTTAACAACAACATAGAAATCTTTCACATGAGAAACATGTTTTTCAAATAAACTATATTAGTTGATTTATCATTTAGCTAGCCACAAACGTCAAATGAATCTTCTGATGAGCAAGGGCAATTTTTCTTTGCAGATCATCTTAGCTGATGAATGCACTGAGGCTGAAGGTCGCGCTTGGCACATGAAACACTTCGCTTGCTTCGACTGCGATGCTCGTCTTGGAGGCCAGCGCTACATCATGCGGGACGGCCGGCCCTACTGCCTCCACTGCTTCGACTCCATGTTTGCCGAGTACTGCGACACATGCGGCCACCCTATCGGAGTAGACCAGGGTGAGTGCTGTGCTTATAGACTACTGTTTCTTGTAGGAAACGTTTGGATTCCGATACGGGTAAAATTGGTGATAGACTTCTATGGAAGAAAGCTATAAAAGTCGGACAAAAAGTACTTCGACCGCTTTTCTGTGCATGTTTTATTTTTGATGTCCTTGATACCCCTTCTATGGTGACTGAATCAATTAGCCATGTAAGAAAAATTATTTATTTCCAGTTTCTACTTTCATGGGGTGTCCGTTTGTTTGATGCAATCATTCACAAAATATTCATACAGACGCGTGGAACTAAAACTAATTAAACAAAAGCTTAATCAGTTCTGTGAACCTTTCTGACTCTGGTTTCCATATTTCTCAGGTCAAATGACCCATGAGGGTCAGCACTGGCACGCGACGGAGGCGTGCTTCTGCTGTCACACATGTCAGTCATCACTGCTGGGGCGACCTTTCCTTCCCCGTCGAGGCGCCATCTTCTGCTCAATCGCCTGTAGCAAAGGAGAGCCCCCGACTCCTTCCGACAGCAACGCCAACACTCCCGTTGGCCCGCAACCGGGTCTTGTCGTCTCGTCCTCACATCAACATCAGCCTCTTCTCATTCAAGGATCATCCAAATATCAAACGTCGCAATCCGGTAACGTCAAAAACGGTAGTCGAACTAGTGCCGGCTATGAAGGGTCTGATTCTACAGCCGCGTCCCCTCAAAATCCCCCATCGCGAATGATGGGCTCTAACGGTATGGACACGAGTGGGCCTCTTTCGTCACCCTGTATATCTGAAAGCCGCAAGATTAGGTCGCCACTTCCTGAAACACAGAACTCGTCAAAATCTCCTCGGTTTAGAAGAAGAGTTTTAGGAAATTCATCTCTACGAGAAAGTTCTGGCTCTGAACCAGCAAGTCCTCGATCGCCTAGTCTTCAACGAAAACAGGTCAATTATGTCCAAAGTAAAGAAAAGGGTCAACATCAGCCTCAAAATCTGGGAAATGGATCTTCTTTGTCTGGTGGTGCGCAGAATGTTTCTCTCAACGGTCACTTAGGGATCCCAGTGTCCAATTCTAATGGAGGTTTGCCAGTGTCTAGGAACTGTTCTATGTCTGCTATTCATGGAAATCCCATAAACCGAAACAATTCGTTGAGTAATTCAAACCAAAGTAATGGTGTTGCCAGAGCTCCGTCAATGTCAGGATTCCAGAGCCAACGTCCTGAATATGTTAATGTTCCAAACTATTCTCCACCTTATATGGAAAGATCAACTCCCACTTCTAGTCATCAAAATTTGGGAGAAAACCGCGGGAACTGTTTATCTTCCCAATCATCTCAAATTTCTAGGAAAATAGATGGTCAATACCTGTCTTCCGAAAGAATCAGCTCTCGGGCGTCTTCTGAAGTAGGGTCACCCAGGCCTGGCCAAAGAATACGACAGGATCAAGCACGATCTTTTCCAAACGATCAAGTGACTCAAATCATAGGGTCCCCGAAAGCTTCTGCAAAACTTCCCCATCAACAATCTCCGAAAATGGGACGTCGTGCCCTCGAATATAAGGCAGTTGATGGGAACTCCGAATCTTCGTGTCCATTGAGTCCTCCGCTGTCAAATGGATCTCGTAAAACTCCCGACTTGCCTGCAGAGAACGGAACTGATGTCATGTCATCGGAAGACGCAGCTAAGAAAGGAATCGAGCTGGTTGAAGCAGGTCTCGATCGTTTAGTACTCGAAAAATCGTTAGGCCGAATCTTGGCTGAACAAGGAATTAACCTTCTACACGAAGTTGCAACGAAATCTCCCCCCGGTACTATCGAGTCTATACTAAAGAGTGCTGGCAGCAAATCGAGGAACCCCTTAGATATTTCCGACCTGTCTGATCTGAATCTAGAAACACTCTTAGCCGCGTATGAAGCACACCGAAACAACCAAGCTCCGGCTCACGTGTCCATGCCTGACTTAACAAACTCAAGAGACTCTTCGGGGTCGAGTTCGCCCGCTGGCATGAATAGATCTAATGGAGCCCTAAAAAAGAGCTCAATGATGTCGCCGCATAGAGACCGACATCATAGGTCGGTGAGGTTTGATCCTTCCCAAGTTTCTGCAGCCAAATCCGAATCCAAAAGACATCGTTACAGCTCTCGAAGGGAAAACTCTGACACTTCATCTTCGTCTGGATCTGCGCCCACGGCCGTCGAGGTGCCTATCTTGGGGGGCAAAAAAGACCATCATCACAAACGACGATCGTCAAGGCATGGCAAACGAAACAGACATTCTGTGCCTCGGTCTTCGTCTTACTGTGGGCCTCCAGGGCCTGTCGATGGCGAGGAACCTTCTTCGTCTCGGAAGAAGAACGCATCTTCGCACGGATTAGACGAACCAGATTGGGACGACAACGAGTCATTATGCTCCACTTGTTCTTCGTCCTCATCGTCAGATTTCGACTACGAACTGCCCCCTCGAAGAGCATATGGTGGAGTTCGAATTAACTACGTCCCTAACGATGCTCTGGCTCTGGCAAGGCGCCAGCCCAACTTAGCACCCACGAGCCCCACCTCTCCTCCCACTCGCAAGAAAGCACAAGAAAAGGACAAGAACTGCATCATCTCCTGAGTGTTGGTGCTCCGGGTCAACAACTGTGCTGACTTTGTGGCCTTCAAGCAATTAATAGGGTTACACATGTGTACATTTTTGTGATATAATTATTTATGATTGCTATTTATGTCGGAAGCAAATTTTTATCAGCAATATCTCTTAGATTTATACACTGCTATCTACGGTCCATCTACTTGATAGATAGAACTGCAAGAATAGTGATACTCTGACTTGACAACCCTTCATTGCTATGGGCCCTTCCTCAATAAGAAAAATACGCTATTTATTTAAATTGGTGTGTAGCAATGCTTCAATTGAATAACGTGAGAATCTTTGTTAAAAAATGTTTTCCATCGTAAGTCTTGTTAGAGTTTGAACTCAGCACCTCTTGATCAATATATTTCGCGCTATCAAACCTATCCCACCCACATACAGGCCCATAGACAGAAAATTTACTATGGAATATACGAGTTCTATTTAACACCGTTTCACGAGTGTTTTTTGTTGATGAACGTAAAGCGCCTTAGACCCTCGTCGTCCGCCCGTATACACTGTCCTCCATTAGACAGGAGTCCTAATGCTGCTCTCCATTATCTTCAATAGATGTAGTATACTTAGGCTGTAAATGAAACTGATAACGTCGTCTTCCACACGATTCAGGGGTTAACTGGGCATACAATGACACGTTAAAATGCAAACCAATGTATTTCTGATTGAGTTCCAGGGCGGGAGTTATTTACTAGTAGTCAGACGTCGGACCAGCGGCGCCATTGAATATTTTTGATAAAGGTGGTACTTTATTGTACTTGATCTATATCCTGTTATGTGTTGTTACTCCGAACCATAACCCTAACACCTAATATCATTATGCACATTGTAACATGAGCTACCTCACTGTACTAAAAGTAAAGAAAATAGTATCCCTGCAGTGTTCAAATAACTGCATATGATGTTCAACAATCAGGCACTGGAAGAGGAGCATGCGTGCTCCAGATTGAGGGCAGAACGAACTGTCTTCAATTCCTTGCATGTTGATTGATTACGTTGCAATTTTAGACATTTAATGTCAAATTGACTAGAAAATTTTAAGATAAGAAGGAAATTTGATCATTATTGCATGTTCGTATTTATGGCTATTTAATCGACGTAATGTTGCTTTCACCGACCTAATACGAAGGTCAAACAAATAATCAACTTTACAATGTCATGTCGACTTTTGTTGATCTTCGTCAAGCGTAGAGACTCAAATTGACTGACTTTATCCGTGCCTTGTTCTGCTTGGAAAAATTGTTTAACTGCAGTTATTAAGAGCGATGTTTTCAGTGCCAACTGGCCGTTTATATTGACTTAGAATAGCTATTGGAAACATATGTTTTTGTAGGTATTGCAAACCAACAAAGCGATGTAACAGAAGTACATATTTTATATGCAGTCACCAGCTACTTCTTATCCGTCATCAAAACCAGTACTGTCATAATCAAGTATAACTCGTACTTTTTCAATTTGAATCATCTTATACGCGTAAACATTATTCCTTCTGTTACTTTAAAATGAGAAGTATTTCAATATTGACAGCATCGTTGAAACAAATGAATTTGTGTCGAATTGTAGCGCCTTCGAGCCCCTTGCAGTCATCCTCCACCTCGTTGATCTGATCGGGCTAGTGACGCTTCAGTGAAACTTGGAGGGAAGAGAACTTCTGTTTAATGAATCGAAAGATACTACTTTTTGTCGTATAGTAGTGTTGTCGTAAACTTTTGTTGGCATGAGTATAACTTACCTACGCGGTACTAGTTTGTTACGGTTGTGTCTATATTGTCTTATTAGTTCACCACCAGATGGTCATTGTATTCTAACATCCTACCCAACCTTCATGTGCAATGTCTACGTACTAAAGCTAACATCTGTTCAGCACATTAGCCGGAGTAATAATTGAGCATTGTGTATGTTCAGGTACACTGCAGGCCCGGCGTCACAATGTATGTTCAGTATGATGATATCTGTTCACTGTTCCTGGCTGTTCCTTCACTTCTTCAGTCCATTGCCAGTATTGTAAAAGTTTCGTCCATGTCCCCTTTTCTGACCTGTGTGTAGAGTGCCATCTGTCCGACGTTTGTTTTTTCCAAGTCGTGTTGCTTATTACACATTTTACATCGTGCAACAGTGCCTGTTAAGCTTCATACCCTTTTAGCTCTCATTTCCACCTACTCCCAGCGAGTGTCGGTGTTTGTTTGTCCAGCGCCACAGTGTTTGCCGTCCAGACCAGCCACCCTAGCAGTCCAGAGCCTGCTCATCTCTCCAAACCTACATCAAAAACTGAACCTGTTCTTGTTCATGAGTTATAGAGGCTTTACGATGATATTCTCAATACGTTGCGGCAGAACAGTAAGGCGACTCAATGTTATGTGACTCGATGTAACATGGTTCGCTGCAACAAAACTCGCTGTAACGTGCCTCACTGCAGCGTTGGACTTTACCAACCTCCTTCAAACCAACGATAAAAATTTACCACTGGTAGACTATCACTCACTGTAGGGTCACATTGTAACGCTCAACTGTAACTATACAGTTCATATCTTTTCCACCGCATCAGTAAGTTCGCTTTGTATTGAGTTGGGATTACATTTATGGCGTGTCACCATCAAGCAACGATGAATGTTGAGATCACATTTATGGCGTGTCATCATCAAGCAACGATGAATGTTGAGATCACATTCATAGCGTGTCACCATCAAGCAACGATGAATGTTGAGATCACATTCATGGCGTGTC
>SDVV010010680.1:4733-16150 GCA_016164225.1 Gammarus roeselii
CATGCCCTAACGATCTTTCTTGTGGTTAAAACACATCTGCATGTTATTTTAGTGCGGTTAAAACATGTCCACTTGTTCTTTTTACGGTCAAAACATGCCCTAACGATCTTTCTTGTGGTTAAAACACATCTGCATGTTATTTTAGTGCGGTTAAAACATGTCCACTTGTTCTTTTTACGGTCAGAACATGCTTTAACGATCTTTCTTGTGGTTAAAACACATCTGCATGTTATTTTAGTGCGGTTAAAACATGTCCACTTGTTCTTTTTAC
This sequence comes from Gammarus roeselii, assembly GCA_016164225.1. NCBI lineage: Eukaryota > Metazoa > Arthropoda > Malacostraca > Amphipoda > Gammaridae > Gammarus > Gammarus roeselii. The sequence goes on from SDVV010010680.1 coordinate 5,005, forward strand.
GGTCAAAAGATGCCCTAACGATCTTTCTTGTGGTTAAAACACATCTGCATGTTATTTTAGTGCGGTTAAAACATGTCCACTTGTTCTTTTTACGGTCAGAACATGCCCTAACGATCTTTCTTGTGGTTAAAACACATCTGCATGTTATTTCAGTGCGGTTAAAACATGTCCACTTGTTCTTTTTACGGTCAGAACATGCCCTAACGATCTTTCTTGTGGTTAAAACACATCTGCATGTTATTTTAGTGCGGTTAAAACATGTCCACTTGTTCTTTTTACGGTCAAAACATGTACGCACGTTCTATCTCGCGGTCAAACGTGTCGGCATGTTCTTACAAGATATGTGGTGATACTAAATTGAACATTTTCCAATCAGCTTCGTTAGAGACATCGGGTTCAACAAGCACCGTTGAACGAGATGCCGAAGAGTGATAAGTGGCCACGTCAACATTAGGTCGCAAGTCACCATTTCTAACGTTACATTATCGCAACAATCACCTGCCATTGAGTCAAATCACCTATTGACTAGTTACTTTCAATTTATCACTAAGTCCAAATCAAATCAAATTATCAAAGTCGATTCAAATTCATTTTATCAGTATTCTAATAGAATTTTATATTTCAATTGCATTTGTCTCCTAGGTATTCTAAAGTATAGTACTTGACAGGTTTGTATGCACTCTGGCCGTTTAGACAATCCTTTGAAGAACATCACTTTGAATAACTACGTTTTCAATCCAATTCAGAGTTCCCTAGTAGATATACTTTCTCAAAAGTTGATCAGAAAAAGGGACCTGTGTACTGAGTGCTGCAATGTGTTTCGAATCAAGTGCGTTTACCCCGTAAGGGATGTATTATTGAGAATGCGATGATACGCTGGCTCTTGAAAAGCAAACTGTTTGTCGTATAATGGAACATATCACGCCAGCTCGGAAAGCACCGAGCGTTGGCAGCTTGTCTCAAAAGTACGTATTATCTCAGATTTCCTTCAACGTGTGAACCGAAAAATAGCAAGTTGTTAGATGTGCGAGTTTTTCTGGTTTGGTGGAGAGTTCACGGACTATTAGAGCAGCGGATCACAGCTGAGTAGGTCTATGAATGAGAGTGACCTTCGGTACACACCATGTCCCCGAGTACGGATGCAACCTACAAAAACATATATTTTTTTTGAGGAGAAGAAAAACTTGCCCGAGAAAAGGAAGTGGATTTTTTATGTTGTAACTTAAAAAAAAAAATTGCTCGGGGCAAATTAATGGCCAGTTGCCATACTGGCCTAATTAATGGCCAGTTGCCACACTGGCCTAATTAATGACCAGGTGCCATACTGGCCTAATTAATGACCAGGTGCCATACTGGCCTAATTAATGGCCAGTTGCCATACTGGCCTAAAAAATAGCCAGCTGCCACACTGGCCAAATTAATGGCCCGTTGCCATGTTGGCCTAATTAATGGCCAGTTGCCATACTGGCCTAATAAATGGCCAGTTGACAAATTATTGTCCAGTTGCCATACTGGCCTAATTAATAGCCAGTTGACAAATTAATGGCCAGTTGCCATACTGGCCTAATTAATGGCCAGTTGACAAATTATTGGCCAGTTGCCATACTGGCCTAATTAATGGCCAGTTGCCACACTGGCCTAATTAATGACCAGGTGCCATACTGGCCTAATTAATGGCCAGTTGCCATACTGGCCAAATAAATAGCCAGCTGCCATACTGGCCAAATTAATGGCCAGTTGCCATGTTGGCCTAATTAATGGCCAGTTGCCATACTGGCTTAATTAATGGCCAGTTGACAAATTAATGGCTAGTTGCCATACTGGCCTAATTAATGGCCAGTTGCCATACTGGCCTAATTAATGGCCAGTTGCTATACTGGCCTAATTAATGGCCAGTTGACAAATTATTAACCAGTTGCCATACTGGCCTAATTAATGGCCAGTTGCTTTACTGGCCTAATTAATGGCCAGTTGACAAATTATTGGCCAGTTGCCATACTGGCCTAATTAATGGCCAGTTGCTATACTGGCCTAATTAATGGCCAGTTGACAAATTATTGGCCAGTTGCCATAATAGGACATAGAAACTGTCTTTGTACGCGAGTCTTGGCTATAAAGACTCGTGAGTCACAAGGATTATTACCATTCAGTGACTTATGGCAGGTGTATGACTATCTGTCTCACATGGACCTAGTCATATCGTCGCATTCTTTGCTACCAAATAAATTAGGCTGTACAGCTGAATTAGCAATTCTCGCTCTTCCTAACAGTTATATTAAAGATCCCAATGTCAGATCGCAACACCTTATGTCAACAGGATACAAAGCATATTTATAGTTTACATTCAAACTTACCAGGATCGCTTTCTCGTCGTGACATGTTTCGCCATGAGTCATGTTTGTATGTTCAGCTATCGAAGTAAGATGCCTCCCCACCACTCGCCAACAGCTCCAATTACTCAGTTACAAGTTCTTAGCTTGTTCATTTTACCTATTTTAGATTCAGTATGAATAAATTTATTGTTACAAAAAAATACATATTATCTGTGTATAAACTTTTTTTTAACAGTAAAATCACATTCGTGTTTGATTTTCTAGACGTCGAAGATCAGTCCACTCAGACCTGCCTATTATGTTTCAATCACAGTTGGATTATTTGGCAATAATATTTATGTTGAATTTTTGCTATAATTTTCACTGAGAACGAGCATATTGAACATGCTTATCAATTGTCAAAACGTGGAACTGAGATATAAATGTACACTTTTGACATGGAGACGTAATGTAAATTTAGCAACGATTGGACATATGCTTTTCATGTTGTTGATTTTTGAGTTTGACAATATGCTGAGGCACAAGATATATATCCGAGGTACGTCGCTGTAAAAATTCAAGACATTTAAGCTTAATATCTCAATTACGGAGTGGTGTTTCTATAATACTTCAACATACAAATGTTATGCTTGCACGATGCTGTTGAGATCGCACAAATATTCCATTGTGTTGGCCCTTAAAGTGCAAAAATGTTCAACCGCGAGCTATTGGTCAAGAAGTCACGTTGATAATAAATGGTTTAAAATATAAATTCCCCAGGATCACTTGACTGTTATGGAGTGATCCTCCATAACATATCTACACCACGGTGTATCCATGTTTTACTATGATGTAGGATTGCGAGACTTAAAAAAAAAACTGAGTATTTCTAACAAAGCGCCAGTTTTCAGTGCGGCATTGAAAAATCGTGAAATATAATCTTCGTGTTTCGCTTTATATTAGTGTTTTATTATGCGTGTTTTATTAGGTGTATCCGTTATGTTATGTACGTTTATTTTATTACGGTAATGTTCTTTTATGTGTATCTGTTTTATTATGTGTCTGTTTTATTAGTTTTATCTGTTTCATTAAGTTAATCTGTTTATTACGTTTATCCGTTTTATTTCGTGTATCCGTTTTATTTCGTGTATCCGTTTTATTTACTTTATCCGTTTCATTTGGTTTATTAGTTTCATTTGATCTTTCTGTATTTAGTTTATCCATTTTGTTAGGTCTATCCATTGTTTTTGGTGTAGCTTAGAAAAACTGTCCGACAAATAAATTTCAAACAGTCACAACTTTTCTGTAGTAAAACCATAATAAGACAAAAAAAGTGAAATGAATCACCTGAAAATAAATCAAGTCTAGCATGTACGAAATATTTCGGCTAGGTGAAAGATTTTTAGTGACTTGTTCATATCAGGTGGACGAAGAACTGAAGTTGAACGCGTTCAAGAATGCCCAAATCTTGTCTATTCAACAAACGGCGCTCAAACGAAATAGGTAACTAATCGATTCAGCGAATAATTAGCAACACAAATGGATGACAAATCGGCTTACCTTTTGTAGAGCAGTTAACAGGCAAGAAGATTAGCAGCCCTCGATCAAGAGCGTACGGTTGAGGTGTTTTGTAGAGAGAGGTCGCCACACTGAGCCTGGTCAGTACCCTTGCGAAGACCTTGGACGGGACCGTGAGAGTCGAGGCGTGATGCTAGCACGGACGACCCTGCCGCCACTCAGATGTTGCTATGAGAGCTTTGGTCGAGACCGTGAGAGGACCAACGACAGTGCGCGTGCAGGCACCGCACTCTATGTTGAAGCCGATTCTAGATGAGTACAAAAGGTAATTATGTGGAAGAGTGTTTAATCTAAGAAAAAACATACTCTAGAAAAGTATGAATTGGTGACGTTTTTATTAGCAAGGATCTCTCCCTAACTGTTGAGAAGAACTTATATCTATTTACGTAGAGTAACTTGCTGCTTACTGTCCAACTGATAGGGAATCTTCTTAGGTTCATCGGCCAAGATTAGGAGAAAGTTCAAGGTAACGTCAGCACCTGTATTATTTTGAACTGTACAAGTACTTGATAAAGAAATCTGACTTACGTCACAGGTGCAATGGGTAACTAATATCAACGGCAAGTGTCATTTTGGTATTTTCTTACACTGTTTGAGACATCCCCCTTCTTTGAAATGTTTTAGGATACGCGGAATTAATTACAACCCGAATTAATTCCAACTATGTATAGTTGTGAAATATGATGTCGTGATATAAATATAGTCGTTCATAATATATAGTCGAATACAAGAGAGGATGAATTGCAAAAAAAAAAAAGGGATCCAGTACGTATGATCCCCCTTTGTAAGCTGTCTCTAAAAAAGTTAGTTCGATTTATTGTACGAGCAGTAGAGTGATTATTTGCATTTGAACGAATTCTTTTATTTATTGAAAGTAATAAAAAGCCACGCCTTCTAATCATTTGATACAACGTTATCGAAATTTTCCAGCAACACAAAATTCCCTCACTAGCGACAAATTTGCAACCCTTCAACTGTACGGCAGTAAGAAATTTGGTTAGAAAATATAACTTAAATTACACTTAGTCAAATTATAAGGAAGCCTACACATTAAATAGCAAACCAGTGTTTTACTAGTATTATGAATATGGAGGAGGTACAGTATTCATTACTCGCTTGGAAGTAAATTTTGCTGTCCTTTGGTGGAGTTTACTATGGAGGAGGTACAGCATTCATTACTCGCTTGGAAGTTAATTTTGCTGTCCTTTGGTGGAGTTTACAGATTGACAGAGATGAGGGTTCGAAAAACATCAAGCCAGCCGACTGGTGAGTGAGCTTGTGAATATCAAGCCAGTCTACTAGAAAGCGGGCTTGTGAAAATCAAGCCAGTCAACTCCATAGAATTGTTCAAATCTATCCTCGAATTGTACAAATATATCCGAGACTGAACAAATCTATCCTAGACTGAACAAATCTATCCTAGACTGAACAAATCTATCATAGACTGAACAAATCTATCCTAGACTGAACAAATCTATCATAGACTGAACAAATCTATCCTAGACTGAACAAATATATCCTAGACTGAACAAATATATCCTAGACTGAACAAATATATCCTAGACTGAACAAATCTATCCTAGACTGAACAAATCAATCCTAGACTGAACAAATCTGTCCTAGACTGAACAAATCTGTCCTAGACTGGACAAATATATCCTAAACTGGACAAATATATCCTAGACTGGACAAATATATCCTAGACTGGACAAATCTATCCTAGACTGAACAAATCTATCCTAGACTGAACAAATCTATCCTAGACTGAACAAATCTATCCTAGACGGAACAAATCTATCCTAGACGGAACAAATCTATCCTAGACGGAACAAATCTATCCTAGACGGAACAAATCTATCCTAGACGGAACAAATCTGACCTAGACGGAACAAATCTTAGCTGAACTGAACAAATTATGTTCAATCGAAGTCAGTCGATTGGCTGTCATGCCATAAGTTGCCTAATAATGGGTCCCATTACTAATGGGTCCCATTACTATATCATTGGGTCTCATAACTAATGGGTCCCATTGGTATGTCATTGGGTCCCATTACTAATGGGTCCCATTGGTATGTCATTGCGTCTCATTACTAATGGGTCCCATTGGTATGTCATTGGGTCCCATTAGTACGTCACTTGTTATCACGCGAGGCCACACACTTAGTGATTAGCTGAGAACTCTGCCGGTATCATGACTGAGCATTCCTAACATGAATAGAACATAGGGTGATACTCCTGTGGTCGAACAACTCATCATTTCTAACATGAATAGAACATAGGGTGATACTCATGTGGTCGAACAACTCATCATTCCTAACATGAATAGAACATGGGGTGATACTCATGTGGTCAAACAGCTTATCATTCCTAACATGAATAAAACATAGGGTGATACTCATGTGGTCAAACAACTCATCATTCCTAACATGAATTGAACATAGTGATACTCATCTGGTCGAACAACTTATCATTCCTAACATGAATAGAACATAGGGTGATACTCATGTGGTCGAAAAACTCATCATTCCCAACATTTATAGAACAAAAGGTGATACTCATGTGGTCGAACAACTTATCATTCCTAACATGAATAGAACATAAGGTGATACTCATGTGGTCGAACAACTTTATATGAACAAACATACCGATTAGAGGCGTGATCAAAATATTATTTAATCGCGTTCCATTTGGTGTTGTGGTGGATGGATGATAATTAATTTTATAGATCATTTGAACTTATTTTAGTATTTCTTATTTCGTGGGCTCTATTATTTATCTGTGCCCTTTTTTTATGGTGATCAATTTTGAATTAGTTATAGAATTATGTATCGTTAGACGTCGCAGGGGCCCTAGGGAGATTATGCGGTGCGTTAGTTAGTCTAGTCCAACCTACGGTGGAAGAATTTGCGCTCTCCCGGGCTCCTAATAAATATCCGAGCACAGCAAGGCGTTTTGATGACTAAATGGTGAAATAATGTTGATCCTAGAGAATGGAAGTCTAAACTAAATTGAAAAACTAGTGTGAAAAACTAGTGTTTCTCATATGTTTTATTGCACCAATGACTAAAATAAAATTTCAGCTTTGAAATGAGTCCCATTCCTACGAGCGCGGAACTGAACCCTTCGGAGGAAGCTTGCGACTGCACGCCGAGCATTTTCCTTGCTCATTTGTGCCTCGACTTTGCTTAGCAGTTTCTTCAGATATTCAATTGTCGTTGGCTTGTTGTTGTGAACAATGGATTCCATCTCTCCTTGAAACCATTAGTCGAGAAAGCTGAGGTTGGTGCTATGAGCTAGCCGAGGCGGGTTCGTTCGACATGTAGATGAGCATCAAATTTTGTCATTTGATGCGATGTGAAATCCGATCTTTGTTAATCAATTACAATACTTCAAAGTTCAAAACGTCATATGATGTCTATTTTATCAATCGTTTATATTGTTCAAAACTTCATTTACACCCTGAATATCTCTTTTCCGAGACATTATCATTGATAATTTCCTTCAGTTATTTCACCATGATACACTATAATCAGGATAACAGCATCTGACTCACACTACTTCACCAGGTGCGCCAATACACAAGCAACGGGGAATATAAAGATCATAATATTAGACGATCACATCACCAAGTCATTCACAATGACCAGGACTGTTCTAGTAGTGCTTTTCTGCGCCACAGCTCTCGCTGTAAGCAACATTAAAATTGAAACAAGATTCTACTATTCGTTCTCCTCGACGATGTAGCTACGAGTTTTTACGAAAGAGGACCTCAGAAAAAAATAATGTGCCAATATACCAGGTTAAATTGTCGATATAATAAAGGTGACGGATGGGAACATTTTTATGAAATCTCATAAATACCTAAATGTTATTGACCACTGTTTGTTGGTTCAGGTCGGCAACCCCGCGGCTGGAGTGAAGGAATGGCGCTGGATTCCTCGTCATGCCACAGTGTCCCCCAACATTATGGCATTGCCCTTCACCAAGTTCGTGAAGACCTTCACTCCCACAGTTCGCATTCCCGGCACCAAGGCTGGTCAGTTCCACATGCTCTTTATTGAGTATAATTGTAACGATAACTTACTTATTCATATTATACTAGTCAAAACTTAGTAGCCAGAACAGTCTTGACACCTCTCCTTCAATAGTTCCTGGCTGTGGCCCCACCCACCCCGAGACCCGCATCGATGGAGGGGATGAGGCAACTCCCCACTCCTACCCCTGGCAAGTGGCTCTCTTCATTGATGACATCTACTTCTGTAGTGGGTCACTCATCAACGAGGAATGGGTCTTGACTGCTGCTCACTGCATGGATGGGTAAGCAGCAATGAATCGATTAAGTCAACAGGGATTTTTATGGTAATCATGGTGAATAACAATTTTACGCTAACTCAAAACCGTTAACTTGAAATTATCATTCATCTTCCAGCGCTGGGTTTGTCGATGTGGTTGCTGGTGCTCACAACATCCTCCAAAACGAGGCGACCCAAGTTACTCTCACCTCTACGGATTTCTTTGTTCACGAGAACTGGAACAGCATCCTCCTGTGGAATGATCTCTCTCTGATCAGACTTCCCGAACCTTTGACATGGACTGGTGAGATAAATGGGTATGCAGTACATTGAGAAATAGTTTCCTTTGTTATAACTCTCAGCTGCTTATATTCACGAATTCAGTAAGTAACTTTTCGATTACTTCGACAAAAAATCCCAGACGCGATCGCCCCCGTGTGCCTGCTATCATACAGCGACGCTGAGCTACCTGCTGGCACACTCGTGACTCTATCAGGATGGGGACGTCCCTCAGACAGTAAGTGGATGCTTTCGTATGGTAATAAAATCCTCAATACTCGCAGGCATTTTGACTATTGTTAACTGGAGAATTTATAATTAATTAGCTAAGCTCCTTTTTTTATCGAACAATTTTCAACTCGTGACTTTTATTTAGATAACTCCTTCAGTGGCGTCCTCAACCATGTGACCGTCCCTGTCATGGGTAACCCCGAATGTCAAGCAGCTTACGGAAGCATCATTACAGACAACATTATTTGCACTGACTCCACGGGAGGAAAGGGATCAAGCAACGTGAGTTTGGTGTGTGATTGCATACTCGTTGATTTTTAGAATGTGGCGAAAATTTGCAGATATTATTCGGTCCTTGGCAGAACAATGAGTAACGGTAATGGAAAAAGAATATCTTGCCAACCTCGCAGGGTGACTCTGGCGGCCCCATGAACTACGTCGATGGAGGAGTGACCTACACCCGCGGAATTGTATCGTTCGAATCTTCGATCGGTTGGGAGTCTGGATATCCCGAAGGCTTTACCCGCGTCCTCAACTACCTGGATTGGATAGAAGCCAACACCGGCATCGCTGTCGATCCTTGATTAGATTGACGAGGCTCTCTGGTGCGCGGGAGTCAGGGTGCTTGTGGCGCCGCACGGCATACCAGCAACTTGTGTAGCATCAAATAATACACCGATTTTCTAGAACAAAGTTTATAACATATAGTTTATCTAGAATAAAGTTTCTCTACTACTACGCAAATTCTATGTCCTAAATACGCGGCTAATGTCAAAGATATTCATGATTATCGAAGGAGGTACAGGAACTCTTGAGGTGCAGAGGCCATATGGTCCCAGCACCCCCCGAGTGGGGACACAGAGGATTACCACGCAACTAACCCCGCTCTGGAGCCCCATGGATTCGCAATCGTCCTTATGGTGGCGGTAGAAATGAACCCATCATCTGCTGAGGATGAAGATGAAAAAGAAACAGGACGCGAGGATCCCATGCATGAGATTTACACTCACTGTACAGAATCTCACGCGTGAGAACAGCAAGAATGTTAGAAGAAAAGGCTGAGCGTTGAAAAAGGTTTCATGAAGAAAGAGCTAAATTTTGCCGTTATTAGCCACCCGAAAGGAGTGAAATTAGGACCGGTGTGTGAGCGTGTGCGCTTGGGTACTAATTATTTAAGAATAAAGCAATCCATTGACTGAATGCGAGTTCACGAGCATGACATCGCAAGGGGTTCTATTTGCCCGCTGATGTACAATGACGGTTTCTTCATAACGTCGCTTATAGGACATGGCCAGTGTCGTAAGCAACCTCTTCCGCTCAGTGCTCATATTTTTGACATATCGATGACAATTAACGAAGCCTTTGATGTTTGAATTACTAACGCTCTGGTAATCTTCGTGTAACTGTACCAATAATCGTACAGGAGTGACCGACATATCCGTCTAACGTAGGCAGATGCACATGGGCAACGACCGGGGAGAGAATGTTTTTTTTTCACGACGAGCAGAGCCGGCTTCCGTCGTATGAGAAGCATTCTGCCGAATTTGCAATAGACTTCTTAAATAAGGTTATCGACGTGTTTGATATCTCCTAGATTGTGTAGGTCATTTTCCTGGACTCCCTAAAAGACTTTCACTGAGTGACAATACGGATACCAGGCCGCATCCCCCAGAAAGGGGGGTGGCCGACGGCAAGGCGCACCTCACACACTCATACGCTCACGCTCACACAACTTAGCCCTTTTGTGCTAAAGGGTCCGGCCGGTAGCCCCTCGACTTATACTCTGGGTCACGAGTGCAGTCCGAGAATTCGTCGTCAGCAGCAGGGCCCGACAGTTTTCACTGGTTTACCCCCGCCGCGTCATAATGGCCGGCCCAAACGACCATCCCGACAGCGGGATGCCAAGGGCGGGAAAGCACATCAGAGCAGCGTCAAAATCAACCATTCACAACCATTCTCCACTCACGCCTGTTCATTGCACGCTCTCTCGCCACCTCCACATTCATGTCTCTCCTTCCCAACGCCTGCTTCAGACCATCCATCCACCCAAACTTGGGTCTACCTCTAGGCCTGCAACCACTCGCCTCCGCATTCATCACCCTTTTCACCAATCTCCCTTCATCCATTCTCTCCATGTGCCCGAACCACACCAGTACACGCGAATCCACTCTGTTCTCCAACTTCTTCACAATCCCTGTTCTGATTCGAACCACGTCGTTGGTGATCCGGTCTCTCAGCGTTACTCCAGCCATGCCCCTCAAACACTTCATCTCGAAAACATTCAACCTTCTTCTCTCCTCTGCTCTCACCCCCCCACGCCTCAGCTCCGTAGAGTACAGTTGGGACGACAACACCCTCATACAGCCCTCTCTTTGCTTCCATCCCCAACGTCCTACAGCTCATTACACTCTTTAGTGCACCCAACACTTTACATCCCTCCTTCACTCGCGCCTT
>SDVV010010681.1:0-16149 GCA_016164225.1 Gammarus roeselii
TTCACACAGAAATTGGTTAATTATATGAATATATCATGCCCTTTTTGGTGATGTCATACTGTGCACCACCAGACACTAATATTCTGAGAGCGTAAAATAATACTTGAATAACATTGAATGTGTTTGCCTAAGGCGTAAATACAAAGTGTCAACTACCAGTCTTGCACAGCTGATGGGAGCCTGGCATAGCAACGACTGACATCCACAAACCGTAATGTATTTAAATGTACTGATAGGGTCATGGATGCCGCTGATAAGCTGCCTCCCTCTCGCACTCCATCGCATGAAATTGAATGAAATCTTCTTGTTCATATCGCTGTTATTATTTTATTTATCTTAATATAAGATAAAAATATGTATTAAATCCTGGAAGATTCAGTGAAAGTATAACCTTATATTCTCCAAGAAGGAGTTATACATGAGTCATGAAGCCGGAATCAAATATGACCTAAATAGATCTTAGCGGAAGGGTTACCACAGCGCCTGGAAATTTGAAATTTCTGTGAACTATTTCCAGCGCAACGTTTTTTATGATATATCCAATGATAATATCGCTTGTAGCCACCAAGTAAATGAAGCGCGGCCCCCAGGCAGTGTCCAAGGTGACTGTCCCGCCAGGCCGTAATTGCTGTATCCTGCAATCAGCGTTCTGAAGCATCAAAGGCTTGCTAAACGCCGGTTTGCAAGCTGGCATCATTATATGCACAATTGCCTCAGGTAATTTGTTTGCGCAGCGTGGATTACGTGATCTTCGGCTAACTCCAGTTTACTTACGTAGTTCTAACAGATACATAAATATTTGTTAGTTGTGTTCATACATAACTTTTATACACGATAGCATAGTTGATGTGTGCGAAATTTACTATTGTGATGCTGTTTATTACCACAATACAGATACAGACACTAAGTTGAATCCACCGGGAAGGGGTTGGCCGACGGCAAAACGCACCTCACGTTCACTCACACAACTTTGCTTTTTTTTCCCTAGAGGGTCCGTCATGGAGAACCCCTAACACACAATCTTCACTCGCGACTTCACTCGCGACTTCACTTCAGTTTCCAGTAGTTCAATCTTCTCCACAATGGTGTCGTGATTCCTATAACACCTAACTTCCTCGAAAAACTCTCAATTAAAGAAGACACTAATTCTGCTCGCATTGACATTTTTTGAACATCTCATTGCCTTACTTTTACCCCGTTCACTCGAATCTTTCCACTCACACAGACTTTACTAAACTCCGATGAAAGACCCTACCGCTTCACTGAATACGCCACCTGTGCCGTATCGTCCACAAAGCAAAATTGGCTCAACTGAAAATTCCGCCCATTTGCCTCCAAAACTCCGAGTCACCAGCTATTAGGCTCGCGTTAACCTACCTGACCACTCCATCCATATAGAGTTTGAAGAGCCAAGAAGACATAACGCAGCCTAGTCTCAGGAGCAATTTCACTGTGAACCAATCCCTCACCTCGCTCCCCACTATGATGCACAAATATTCTTAACCGCTTTCAATAGATTTCCGCTCACTCCGTGCAAACGCAACGCCATGTACATCGCAGTCCAGTGGACCCTGCCGTAGGCGTTTTTCAAATCCATGAAGGCCCAGAACACATCTTTTCCATTCGCAAGGGACTTCTCACATACTTGTCGTACTGAAAACAACCTGATCGACAAACCCTGCACCACTCCTGAAGTCACACTGTTCCTTGTAAATAGCGCAATCCGATCAGACTCTAATTCATTTGGTCAGCACTCTCCCGTACAACTAAAACAACACACATAACAAAATGATACCTCTCGAGCTGCAGCAGTCATTTGTATCTTGGTTGCCCTTACATAGCGGTACAATGGCATCACGCCCGTCACAAAACTCAGATTCAGTAGCCTCATCAGCTATTCGACAGTCGTTACTCCAGCCCATTTCAGGCACTCAGCACAAATCCCATCCAAACCAGGGGCTTTCCCTGCTTTTGTTCCCGCTACCAACTTCTGCACCTCTTTCCCAGTAATGTCCTCAATGAGATTCTCTCAGAAAACTGGCATCTGTGCCCACCACTCACAGCTACAACTGCAGGCTCTCTGAAGTTGTTCAATAACCCTTCAAAGTACTCGGCCTACCTTTTCCGCACCTACCAATTTCCAAGAACAATTGGCCGTTTTCATCTCTCACCACCTACTCATTTCCGTACTCCCCCTTTCTCACCCTCTTCACCTCGATAAAGAACATCCTTTGTACTCCTAAAAATCCGGCACATCTGTCTCGCACCCCTGGCATCAGCATTCATTTGTATTCATTACCACCCGTTTAACCTCTTTCTGTTATCGTTATACTTGGCATTGGTAACACCACCCTCGCTTGCAATCTTTACTCGGCTTTACCTTCCACGCCACTTCCAGTTCTACCTCTTCGTTCTATCACTCGCCGCCTTTCCTCCTGCACCCGCCCACACGGCGCACACCACAAACATTTTTCGCCCATCTCAACAACGCATCTCTGAACTCTCCCATTCATTCTCAACATCTCTCTGGTCCTCTCCTCTCATGCTTTCATGTTACTCCCTCAAAGCTTGCATGAACTCGTCAGATGGTCTTTCAACATTCAGTTCACTCCTCCACTGCCTCTCTTCCTCCTCCCATTCTTTTGTGCCCTTTCCACCTCCGCTCCACTAGCAATCTCCTTTCCGTCAGCAGATGATCAGACACTCCTCCACTCTCCCCTCTCAACACCAGCACATCCAACAGCCTCCCCACCACTTTCATCGAACTCAGTACAAATCCAACGGCGCTCTCTCCACCACTGCACTGTGGGCTATTTATACCCATGTGGGCTCTTGTGGATTTCTCGTTTGTTGAACAAACTGCTTCTAGTCATTAGCTCCTGTTCAATGCACTGACTAAACAGGTTTTTATCCACTGTCATTTCAACCGGGAACGCCATACTTCCCGAACACATTCTCCACGACTACATCTCTAACTCACTCATTAAGGTCCCCCAGTACAATCACATTAATTGACCTACAAAACTCTCAATACACTCACTTGGTCAGCCGAAAATTGCTCCTTCTCATCCTAACTCCTCTCGCTACAACGTCCGTGAGCACTCACAAACGCCCATCCTTCTAAACATTAACTCACGTTAACATACATCAATCTTGAGGACCCTTTCTTCCAATCGTTAACGTTAAGGGCGAACTCACACTCGCTCCTAACTTTCTCCCACTTGTTAACGCTAAAGGCGAACTCACATTCGCCCGTAACTATCAACTTCGACGCACTCAGTGTCAATACATCCTTCATCACATCCTCCTTTCCCCTCACAAACACCTCATCATCTCTCTATTCTTTGCTTCCTTCGTTCCACAATCACGCACATTTTGCAATCCTAATCATAGGATTTAGAGAATCGCTCGTCGTGCCGTCTTTGTGGTAGATTTTTAGAGGAAGGGATTTACTGCCGCTCTTTCTAGTTACCTTCTAGCACAAAAAGGGGTTACGGAAGCACGACTTTAACTCCTCGGCTTCAGGGATCCATTTTTAGTGACCTTTCACGACATGTTGTGGTTACTGAAGAACGATTCTATTTCTTCTGGCTATAGAACGTTTCAACTCCCCGACTAACTCCCCGGTCAATAACTTCACTGTTGGTTTAGTTGATTATCGATAATTAGAGACTTCTCAACAAGTTACGCAATATTCTAATTCAAGTGGACAGTGTTGACTCTACAAAATATGACAGGAAGAACAAGTATTTTGCTCAACTTATTTGTAAGCCTTCCCACATAGGAGACAACAATAGTACTTCCGACAACAAGGTTATGCCTAACTAAAAATATTAATATTAGAGCCTCGTACTCCTGAACAATTTAACTACATGAAAATGGGTCAATGAACCTCGTTTCTTAGGATAAAATTGTATATTACTCAGCTTTGCCAATCCACTTTCTGTCCTTGGTAGTTACAAAGCGTGGCCCTTGTAATGTTTGTGGGACAATATTTTCTGTCAGATAATTTGTTGTATATCAACAGCAGTTGGATATAAAGAATTACAAACGAGTGTGGGTTATGATCTGCATTTGATCCACGTTGAATTTGAGTGCTTTTTTACTGAATGTTGAGTAGATGGATACCTTCGTTATGTGTCCTGCCAACCGTCTCCTTTATCGTTAAATCTACTCGCACAATTACATATGACCAGGTTTTGCCTAACAATTATACTAACATTCGTCTCAGATACACAACTCTTGCAGCGTTTACAGCATGGCAAGGTGAACAAGGTATCACTTAAAGCAATACAGAAAACAATTGACATGCAAGCAAACAGTACTTGGTCAAATGGAAGAAAGTAGATGTGAATGCGAGAAGTAATTTACTGTAAACAAAACACTTGACATGATATTTTACAGGTGCAACTTAATTTATTTAAAAAAATTATTTCCAACAAAGAGGAAAACCTATTATATATACATTTGTTCGAGTAGAGATCTCGAAAGTTCCTACCTAAATTAAACAATCACCATTCAAAAAGAGAGTCATGTATATGGTATCACACTCGCATCCATAGAAGAGTATGACTAAACACATGTTTGCGACGATTGGTGCACATAAATAATTTCAAGACGATAGCGACTGCATGACAGCAACTAAGCACGCAGAAACCAGCGGTTCGGTGACCAATAAGACATTTGTGAGAGCAACCGAGCATGATGAAAGCATTATTCAATTATTCAGTTCTGGAAAAGGGGTCGCTATCCCTGGCGCTAAATTCTTTTATAGCTAACGTCAGATCAACCCCTATCATCTCCGCCAACTGCCTTATCAGCCCCAAGTTGTTCCGACTTCCTACCTACGGTACCATTTTTTAACAGCGAACATTCATAGCGTTCCTTAGTCACACCAGCCACTGTCATATCTGCCAGTGCCACTCTGGCGAAAATCTGTTCCAGCCCACGTCAGAATCAGCCACCAGTCGTACCATTTACCGGTTATCACTTTAATGAAACTTTTCCTGCCCAACCTAACCTAACCTAGGGTACGTGTTTCTAACCCGCGGGGCAAAGGAACGTATTTCTAACCCGCGGGGCAAACATACGTATTTTTGTAGTGTACGTAATGACGTTTTTTAGCGTTTTTTATTGAAGTTTCATTAAAGTGATAACTGTTAGGTTGGTACGCCTGTTTCGGTGTAATGACAGTGGCAGATATGACAGTGGCAGATTTTGAACTGGTGGAAAATGCGTGTGGGCTGGATCATCGTTAGGTAGAAAGCACGTGTGATGAAAGATTTTTAGCGGTATGACAGTGTCCGGCCATGACAGTGAGGTGAAGTGAAGTGGCTATAGTGCGCGTGTGCGGGAATAATTTTAGCGCAAACGCTGGGCTCCCTGGAAAAGGTGATGGGATCGATCATTAGAACATCTGCACGAGGACCAAACTGCACACCGATGGACGATGACTAAAGTTGTTTATCAGTCGTCGATAACGTAAATGAATCGTCAACTGTTCTGAACTGACAGACCAAGGTATTCTACACGGTTTTTCATTATAAACTGCATATGATAAATTTTTGTACATGAAATCAAAGTTTTTAAAAATAATCTCCGTGAGTGTTGAAACAAGACCAAAAGCAGTAAATGAGGTTTATTGAAGAAACTTTTGCTCCATTTGCTGTTCATTAGGTTCCACTCGTTTCCAGCACAAAAAAAACGATTGGATAAATGAATACGAGCTACTTCTGCGGCGACTTACTCAATGGATATCTGCTGCCGTACCGCTGAGCGGCTGCTTCGTAACAGAGGAATGAATTTTCTAAAATTGTGGGTATAATTAGGACTCGACAAACATTTTTAGAGTAAATTGTCAAATAAATCCTTACAGAAAACGGAACAATGGAACATGGCTTCTAGGTACAATATTTTACAGATACAGATTGTTTTCCACAATACTCTCCAAATGTTACAGCACCAACTCGACTGTTTATTCACCATGAACACCTCATAAATGTTGGAAATCTGTTAGAAAGCGTAGAAGAGTTTTCACTATTTTTTTTAATCTACCATTGGATTGCATTAGCTTTCTCGTATGGACTGATTTGTTACAGTTACCCTGAATGTCATTAATTTATCAATCTTCAGCTTTAATGCGATCAGAGGGGTAAGCATATTTTCTGGACGATAGAACAATTGCAAGGAAGATTACTATGTATGTTATCCGCACATAATTTGATTTATTTTAATTGAGAAATTATTATTATCAGAATAGATGCAAGATAAAAACCTGGAGCTTTGGTAGGTCGACGACAAGACGTACCTCACATTATTCTCTTGCAAATACACATAAATGAAACAACTCAGCCCAGTAGCACTGAGAGGCCCCGTATCATACCTTTTGGTGGGTCAGGTGTGAAGTCTGAGATATGTGCCAGCAGCAGGTCTCGACAGCTTTCATTGGTTTATCAATATTGCGTCATAATGCTGAGTTTTTCCTCCATTCCGTTCCTCAACGAGAAGCCAAAGCTGGGGAAGCGAATCAGGGCCGTCCCACAACAGATCCATTCACATTTATTCTCCACATACGCCTATCCAGTAGCTCGTTCTTTCGTTTTCTTCTCACGGATGTCTCTCCTGCCTAAAAGCCTGTTTCCCGCTATCCATCCACACCCATCTCTGTCTTTTTCACCCATTTGAGTCTTTTTAACCAATATGCCATCTTCCATCGTCACCGTATGTGCGAACCTTCTCAGAATGCATGTATCTACCATGTCCTTGACCTCTCGCTACATCCCCGTTCTATATCGTAAAACGTCATTATTGATCAAACACATCAACGTCGCTCCGGCTAAACCTCTCCAATATAGAATCTTGAAAACCTTTAACCTGCAAATACCCTTTCATCTATGCGTCCGAAAAAAGTTTTACACAGCTCATTACACTCTTTTACAATCTTCGGTGCACCCAACACCTAACACCCTTCCCTAGCATGAGATCTCACTCCAGTTTCAACTAAACCAGCCTGCTCCATGAAAAGGCCCCACTCCTCATGACGCTACCCAGTCGATGTTACCCTGAAGGCCCAAAACACATCCTAGATGAACGAATTGTCGAAAATATTCATCATCTGATGAAGATGATGTGTTGCGATTTTTTTTTTTTTATTATCCGTGATCAGTTGATTTTGTTTCACGTAGACTTGGGTATGACCACTAGCACCATATAAGTAAATTCAAACAGGTTATAAAGCCAAATGTGTATTTTTTTTACTTGCCAGGGATGAATAATCTATCAAGTTATACAGATACAGACACTAGGCCGCATTTCCCAGAAAGGGGGGTGGCCGACGGCAAGGCGCACCTCACACCCTCATACCCTCACACTCAAACAACTTAGCCCTTTTGTTCTAAAGGGTCTGGCCGGTACCCCCTCAACAGACACTCTGAGTCACGAGTGCAGTCCGAGGATCCGTCGTCAGCAGCAGGGCCCGACAGTTTTCATTGGTTTACCCTCGCCGCGTCCTAATAGCCGGGCCTCTCCCACCCACGACCATCCCAACATCGGGATGACAAGGGCGGGAAAGCACATCAACTCAACGTCAAAAACAACCATTCACAGCTATTCTCCACTCACGCCTGTTCATTGCACGCTTTCTCGCCTCCTCCACATTCATGTCTCTCCTTCCCAACGCCTGCTTCACACCATCCATCCACCCAAACTTCGGTCTACCTCTAGGCATGCGACCACTCGCATTCATCACCCTTTTCACCGATCTCTCTTCATCCATCCTCTCCAAGTGCCCGAACCATCTCAGAACACGCGACTCCACTCTGTCCTCCAACTTCTTCACCATCCCTGTTCAGATTCGAAACACGTCGATGGTGATCCGGTCTCTCAGCGTAACTCCAGTCATGCTCCTCAAACATTTCATCTCGAAAACATTCAACCTTCTTCTCTCCTCTGCTCTCACCCCCCAAGCCTCAGCTCCGTAGAGCACAGTTGGGACAACAACACCCTCATAAAGCCCTCTCCTTGCTTATATCCCCAACGTCCTACAGCTCATTACAATCTTTAGTTCACCCAACACTTTACATCCTTCCTTCATTCGCGCCTTCACTTCAGTTTTCACTAGTTCAGTTTTCTCCACATGGGAGTCCAGATACTTAAAACACTAAACTTCCTCCATGAACTCTCCATTTAGGGTGACACTATTTTTTCTCGCTTCGACAGTCCTCGAGCATCTCATTACTCTACTCTTACCGACGTTCACTCGAAGCTTCCTCCTCTCACACACTCTACCAAACTCAGACACTAGCCTACATATCTTCTCTTCCGAATCCGCAACCAGGGCCGTATCATCAGCAAATAGAAACTGGCTCAACTGCCAACACAGCCCATTTGCGTCCTACAGTTCCAAGCCACGACCCAGCACACTAGCGTTCACCTCCCTGACCACTCCATCCATATACAGGTTGAACAACCAGGGAGACATCGCGCAGCAGTGTCTCAGTCCCACTTTCACTGTGAACCAATCACTCACCTCGCTCCCCACTCTGACACATGCTCGGCTGTCAGCGTAGAAACTCTGCACCGCTTTCAACAGATGTCCGCGCACTCCATACAAAAGCAACACTCTCCACAGCGCTTCCCTGTCAATCCTGTTATATGCCGTCTCCAGATCCATCTAATTTGCCGTTATATAGCGGAACAATGCAGGCACTGCGCCACTCACTCGGTATCAAGCCTGCCACAAAACACAAAGTCAGTAACCTCACCAACCATTCGACAATCGTTACTCCACCCTTCTTCAGGCACTCGGTCGCAACGCCATCCAAACCATGGGCCTTCACTGCTTTCATCACGTCCACCGCCTCCTGTACCTCTTCCCTGGTAATGTCCGCAACAAGTCTTGCTCCCAAAACTGGCATCCGCGTACCACCACCACAGCAACAATGCCAGCCTCTCTGTCATCCTCGACATTCAACAACTCATCAAAATACTCGGCCCACCTCTTCCGTACATCACCATTTTCCATCAACATCTGGCCGTTTTCATCTTTCACCACTTCCGCCTTTCCCGTCTCTCCCATTTCTCACCCTCTTCACCTTTTGCCGGAACATCTTTTTGTTCTCCTCAAAATTCTGGCACAACCGTCTGCCCCACCTGGCATCAGCGTCCCTTTTGGCTCTCCTCACCACCCGCCACACCTCGTTTCTCCTCTCTATGTAGCTTTCATAAGCCACCTCCGACTTCACCTGCAACCACTTCAAATGCTGGAAATGTTGGAAATGTTCCATTTTATGACTCAAAATACACAGAACTAATTTGAATGATTGTGAGCCTAGTCTCGATGATTATTCCATGAGGATGAGCTCATAGCCTTAATAAAATGTTAATTGAACCAGATATCAATAAGTATCTGGCAGGAACGGATATCTTTGATCTAGTGGCCTCCGATAACAAACACCACTTTCAAGCATTGGTCGATGCAGAGGTTGTTGGACAAAAGCGAGCACGATCAACTCATTATTGTGTCAACCTAATAATAGGACTGACAAACAGAGCGTCTGTTGTGAGTGTTCCATCAATGGGAAGACCATAGTTCAAAGGTCTTCCACTTGATGACGCTCTCAAGGGGAGACCGAAATCGGTCATGGAATATTGAAAAGACAATAGAAGACAATCAAACCGGATGGAGAACAATGATATAGCAAGAGCTATATCATTGTAATCAACTTTTTATATTTAAATATAAAACCAACGAAAGTGGTAGGCAACATAGTTTTTTACTGTTCAGGTTTATTTGTGTTAGTGTAAGATCTGAAATATATTTTGCCTTTCGAGCACTATGAGAAGACGGAAATTATTTGAAGAGGAAAAATTATGATATTCCGAGAAAAATAGGTAGCAAAACAATTGAAATCATTATGAACTTTGTCAATCAGATTCATGTGGTAAATTATTTTGGGGTAACATAAATATACCTCCAAATGATATTAAATGATGCAGAGATATTAATACAACAAATTAATTGTTAATACAAACATATTTTCCTTCACCCGGCAAGGGTATTTATGGTTTGTTCTTATATAGAGATAGTTATATAAACAAAAAATATTTTTCTGAACACTTTTTTAGTTATTTTACCCGAAACTAGAATTTTAGAGCTACATTTGAACTCAGAAGACTTTAATTTTACAGTCGTAAAAACTCTCATCCATGTGGAATAGACTTAACTTTGATTTCTAATTCCGGTAAACTACTTGTAAACAGTCACTGAACGGTCAAATATTCTGGAATGAGAATGAAATTTTTAAATAAAAAATACACAGAAAGAGCAACGTCGAGGAAAGCAAGGACCCATAATTAATGTCGTAGCACGCAAACAACTCCCATGCTTTGAAAAGCCTCAACGCGGGAACACGACATAACGATGCAGGCTCCAGTCGCCCATGCAAGAACTTGTTAAATAAACGAAACACAACAAAATATTGAGGAAACACAGGTTCAAAACTAGACTGAAATGAATAGGTCGTAGTTATGCGCAGAGGGGTGAAACGACAACATCAAAAATTCAGTTAAAAAAAACACAAAAATTGGAGCGTAACGCGAAGCCAACAACTTTAGGAAAATTCACAGAATGTAGAACGCCAACAAAGTATTCGCCTTGCATAGAGCAAAGCTTAGAGCATAAAAATGACCAAGCGATGGTGACAGAAGAATGCCTAAAAAACTGAACATTGTGTAACCAGGACAGAGTAATGGTTTACTATATATAGCATACATCAACGGTCTAAATTCGTACAATACTGAGTAATCACTCAAACAATATCCGCAGATATAACAAGTTGTGAGATTTTTTAATGTTTCCGAACTGGCTTCACACATACTATTCAGGGTTGACAAGAGTTTTCGTGTTCTTTACTTTCACTCGAAAAAACTGGGTCTGCGACATGCGTGACAATTTTCGAAGTGCGGGATATTCTGTTCGAGGATGAAGGACACTCTGACGAGGACCAACCTGCAGGTCAAAACATTCCTTCACAAATTAGTTGTTTCGAGTTGGTGAGATAGAAAACGGCAGTTACTTGGAGCCCTACTGGGTTTATGAAGTACACCATGAAATTGTGTGAGAAGCAAAAATAAGTTCATGAAAATGTGGATGTGCTCTGAAATTAGACTGAACCGGTGAATAAATGTGCGTGGATATTCTTTAATCTGCTTGATTAAGTTGGAAGCTTATCTCTGGAGGGTGTTGAGCGTGGACTTCATGAATACATTCGGCGCGATGGTAGTGAACGTGGGTGTGCAAATTTGGTAGGCATGATTAGTTGTTTATAGATATTGAGAGTGGTTGAGAGCGTCCCTTAAATGCACCGGGAAGGGAGGGGAAGGTGCACTGGTTGGTAAAACAAGGACTCCTTATATATAAGTTACGGTTTATAGTAAGAATTATAGAAAAAGCGTGACGGTATCAATTTGTTTCTTGAACGAACAAACATAGGGAAAGCTTTACTGGCGTATGGCAAATCGTGTTGTTATGGATTTACAAAACTTGCAGTGGTAAGTATCTAAACTTTGCAACGAGATCATCTTCCTGAGGATCGGGGCTTTGGTGTTACGAAGTACATGAACACGTTTTCCTTGTAGCTGGGATTATGAATACTTACCCCCTGACCAAAATCTATCGGAGCGGGGTCCGGTGATCCCCACCTATATAATTATCTCCCTTTAGGACGGCAAGACGAGAGGAACCCACGCCTCTCTGTTCCTGACTGTATTGAGTCGAGGTTTACAGTAGCTCGAATCAAATAGGCACAGTATAGGCAGTTGAAGCAGTGGCGGCTTACTGATGATATGTACGTCATCGGTGGCCGATTCAAAGAAGGTCAGTGTAGGAAATTGGTTGAGTGCCTGAAAAGGAGGAACGTGCGAGTTAATGTGAGACGAAGAAAAGTAAGGAGAAGTTCCAGAAATTACCATGTTCTGGGAGTCAGTCCGTCTACATGGAGAGTTATTGACAGAAGCATTTTGTTCCCACTAAAATAGCTCACATATGAAGAAGACTGGACAAGTGAAAAACGAGGGCAAATCTTTACTGAATGACGGTTCACAAAATGTTGGGTGCACTGATGAGGTTTGTGCAATGGCTTTTGAAACAAGAAAAGCTTTGTATAATGGGGTAGTTATCCCAACTGTACTTCAGGAGGCTGAACATGGGGTGGCAGCGAGAGCAGAGAAGTGAGGACGTCTCAATGTTTGAGCGACAAAAAATGTTTGATTGGTATGTATAGCCGTAGTAACACTGAGGGATAGGATCAATAATGTCGTTGTTCGAATTAGAATATGGCTGGACAATTTGGATGGAAGTGGAAATTCACTCGTCGTAATGTTGTTAATTTGGGTTACATGGTGAGGATGGGTGACGAGAGATCGATGAAAACAGAGAGAAAGACCGAAGTTTGGGTGGGTTGATGGATGGCCTCTAGCAGCCTTTTAGGAGGCGAGATATCACCGGGGATATCTCGCCTGCAATAGAACGGCGTGTTGAGAAGCCAGATTGACTTTGGTTGGGTAGGGCGGACAAATATTGCGCAGTAGGGGTAAACCAGAATGACCTGTCGGGTCCTGTACAGACAATGAACTTGAACTTCGCTCCTAACCTGGAGTGTGGGTGGCGGAGTCGTTGCCGTACCTTTCAGCAATGCTATGTGTTTACTTCATACTCCTCATGAGAGTAGTATGAGTTTTGACATGCCATCGCAACCCCGCTAATAGAGAAATCGGTCATGCGTCAGTATCTGCATTTGGACCGGCACAGATTCAAGTAAACACGTTCAATGCATGAATAACTATTCGATACTATATAGTATGAATAATTAATTTAAGAATCGTCTCCGAAACTCATTTAAAGACCCGAGTGATTGGTTTTATTATCATTTGTATGTTTAGTCTATTCCTAAATTAGATGTTTGTTTGCTTGTGCAGTGATCAATGGATTATGTTCGAGATGTTCCATATATTTGTATTTGTATGTAGCATACTAACCCTCCAATGTTTTTTGTAATGTCGGCACGGGTTCCCTCTAAGACGTATTTAGCAAGATCATTCGATAACGGTTATGTAGGCTTCCTCCCATGCCGGTAATTGGCTTGGAATCCC
This sequence comes from Gammarus roeselii, assembly GCA_016164225.1. Lineage (NCBI taxonomy): Eukaryota > Metazoa > Arthropoda > Malacostraca > Amphipoda > Gammaridae > Gammarus > Gammarus roeselii. Next base: position 13,150 of record SDVV010010681.1, read on the forward strand.
TATATTTCCTCCCATCAGTCGGCTCATTTGACGCACGAAAACCAATATCGTGCCTGTGCTACTTCATCACCTCCTCTGAGTCGTGTTGACTTGTCTGATCAGGTTGCACAATTTTGCCGCTCGCGCAACCTTTTTACGAATCGGATTCCCTGTTAGCGGTGTAACTTCAGCGTTCAATATCGGTCTTCTTCGGGAAGTTTCATCCTTGACGTGCCTAATTGTGTTACCGTCTAACCCTTGGTCAGACCGAACCCTTCAATACGCTTTGATGAGTCCTTAAGAGAATCGTAGAGAGGTATTCGTGACTAGAGTTTCGATTCATTAGAGCAATAATCCAGTTTGAGTAGGAGCTGGCTTTTTTTTCCCAATATGCGCCAACCGCCATATTTGAATGTATCTTTAAATTTTCGTTCAATGATTTTTTTTTATTTTATCACCTATGGTTAGGATTATGCACGTTCTTTTCACGAAACTTTTGTTCGGATAATGATCAATTTTGCAAAGACCAGAAGATATGGCGAACTCGTGCCTACATGCCTCCTGGAGCAGACAGGGTGATTTGAGACTTAGGATTAGGAGGGAAAATACAAACAATATGGAAAGTTTAAAAATTATAAATTGGGCTACAAATGGTGGCCAAATTTTCATTATCGTGTTGAACAACTTACAACTGAATGGACTACTAGAAATAAATTACTGCATTTCAACTTGAATAAAAAAAATTATGATGAAAGTATTTTACGGAATGAGTTACATAATTACTTAATTTATATCGGGAAAAGTATTCACATTCTAATATATTGCATTATACAGCTGCAGAATACCAGGCACGAATGAATTTTATAGCTGCCGTCAGGGCAGCCCTTTTCATAACCGCCAATTATAATATCACCCAGCAGCTGTTCCACCAACCACACAAGGGTATAATTTTTTTTTAAGCGAACCTGCATATCATTCCTTAGTCACTTTCGTATCCGCTAGCTGTCATGTCCGGCACATGTTGTTCCACTGACCGAAGTAGGGTAACATTTATCAACAGCGAACATGCATATCATTCCTTAGTCACTTTCGTATCCGCTAGCTGTCATGTCCGGCACATGTTGTTCCACTGACCGAAGTAGGGTAACATTTATCAACAGCGAACCTGCATATCATTCCTTACTTTGACACGCAATTTCACATTTCATAAACGATATTAATAGTAGGTACGAGTGAATTTCTGGAACCTTCCTGCCCTAACTAACCCAATTTAGGAGTGAGTGCTTCTAACCCGCGGAGCAAAGGTATACATGTTTCTAACCCACGCACATAACGTTCGTATTATTCTACGGTACTTGATGTCGACACATTCACCGGATAAATCAGTGTCCGGGTATGACAGTGAGTTGTGTCAAAGTGGCGCTAGTGCGCATGTGATGAAATATTTTCAACGAGAACGCACGTGCGCAGAATGATTTTAGAGCATAAGACAGTGCCCGTGTATGGCAGTGTTCGTGTATGACAGTGTCCGTGTATGACAGTGTCCGTGTATGACAGTGTCCGTGTATGACAGTGTTCGTGTATGACAGTGTCCGTGTATGACAGTGTCCGTGTATGACAGTGTCCGTGTATGGCAGTGTCCGTGTATGACAGTGTCCGTGTATGACAGTGTTCGTGTATGACAGTGTCCGTGTATGACAGTGTCCGTGTATGACAGTGTCCGTGTATGACAGTGTCCGTGTATGACAGTGTTCGTGTATGACAGTGTTCGTGAATGACAGTGTCCGTGTATGACAGTGTCCGTGTATGACAGTGTCCGTGTATGACCGTGTCCGTGTATGACAGTGTTCGTGTATGACAGTGTCCGTGTATGACAGTGTCCGTGTATGACAGTGTCCGTGTATGACAGTGTCCGTGTATGACAGTGTCCGTGTATGACCGTGTTCGTGTATGACAGTGTCCGTGTATGACAGTGAGTTGTATTACAGTAGCGCAATACGTGTTTTCTTGAATATTTTTTAGCGCGAAAGCTGGCCTCCCTTCTTCAGCGCTTACAATCTGATACTAACTTCAACGTATTTACTAACTATCATGTTGTGTAAAGGTACGTGGCGATATGCCAACATAATACGTAGCGTAACGATATGCCATAAAATTTATTTCAATATAAAAAAGAATTATCAAATATCCATGATATATAACAGAGTTATACTATCATAGTGTACGGGGGATGTCGAAGATTACTGTTCCTTTCTGGTCATTTGAATTAAATTTGCATGTTTGAAACCAAGCGATCGACGCCAAATACATCTTTGAATACGACTAAACAAATAATTTTTTTCAGTTACCGAAAAATTCGTTGAATGGGCACCCTAAAAGTCATGTCATCATAATTAGCTTGTACCATATTGTTATTTATGATGTTTGCCTTCATGATCGGTAATCTGGAACAAAATAGGAGCACCTTTTTGTAATTATCTACAAATGTGTTTTCGAGGCTTCGCAATTGATTAATATCAAAAATTATCATCTTTACCTATTGATATTCCGCAATCTGCTCTACATTTTCAATTCAGTTATACGAAACTTGCACCTCATCGACATCGCTACTATTAATGAAAAGAAAACAAATCCAGTTGTAGTCGCAGGCAAAGAACAATTGCCGTCTTGCCACTGGGTGATGTGCAGCATGATGAGGCTCAATACCAATTGCCGTCATGCCACTGGGTGATGTGCAGCATGATGAGGCTCAACACCAATTGCCGTTATGCCACTGGGTGATGTGCAGCATGATGAGGCTCAATACCGATTGCCGTCATGCCACTGGGTGATGTGCAGCATGATGAGGCTCAACACCAATTGCCGTTATGCCACTGGGTGATGTGCAACATGATGAGGCTCAATACCAATTGCCGTCATACCACTGGGTGATGTGCAGCATGATGAGGCTCAATACCAATTGCCGTCATACCACTGGGTGATGTGCAACATGATGAGGCTCAATACCAATTGCCGTCATAC
>SDVV010010682.1:0-16149 GCA_016164225.1 Gammarus roeselii
GTAGTTATTATTAAAGAAGTTGAATAGCTAGAGCGAAAACTTACGGCACCGACATCGATACCGAAGTTTGTGATGACGCAAGTCTTTAGAGAAAAAAAAATCAAAGTCCGAACTAAAATTATTCAATCATTTCTTTCCTGAGTTACCTATATGAATATTAACAATCTTGATTAAGGAGTAACTTTGCAAGTGACCTGTACGATCTGCATTTGACCGACACCTTAACTATAACACGAAGAAGCTACGATAAATGATCATCGATTGAAAAACACACCGATATTTTTTCCATATACACACTATAACATCTGCTGAGATATACCAGTTTATTTACTCCATTAATTGACTGATGCACACAGTCGTCATAAATCGCAATATTTGCTGCGATTCATGACAACTGATGTCCTATGATGGCTAAAGAGAGTCAATGACGTCAGCAAATATAACCCTCGGACAAAATGTCGATCAATGCTAAACTATTTTTTGACTGCACTTAAAAGTATTTAATCTGAGCATATCCCACGCAATAACAGGCAAAAGCAGAGCAGTCAAGCAGCCTCAGTTCTGGAAAGGAGAATTGCAGCGTCTACAGTCGCAAAAGTTATCAAAGCAATCAATAAAACAGAAACACCAACATGACGACGTTGCAAATAATCTATTGAACAGCTTTAGAAAAGGTCTAAAGGGGGTTCTGAGAAGTAAGAAGAAAGTTCACGCAAATGAATTTTTGTCCAATGCCAAAACCAATCCGAAACTATTTTCTAGTCAGACTTCGAGCAAAAAAAATCAAAATCTGTAATTGGTTCTTTTGAAAACGATGTTGGCGAGTTAGAAACGGACGACACTGAAATGAGTGTCCTACTTAATGAATACTTTTGCTCTGTATTTACGTTAGAGAATCAGGATATTCCAAACCCTGGGGTTATCATGGCGCAACGACAAATTGAAGCCTTCAGCTCAGTGAACTTCTCCCCTGCCGAAGTTATTTTGGAAGTCACAAAATCTCCAAGTCTAGACGAAGTTCATATTAGAATTGGAATGAAACCAAAAATTGAATCGCCGAACATTTATCAACATTTCCACCCAATCACTCACATATGGCACTTACCCTCTCAATGGAAAGAGGCGAACGTCACCCCAATTTTCGAGAAGGGAAAAAACGTGTCCCGGAAGAAATTACCGTCCAATTAGTCTCACATCAGTCATTAGCAAATTGATGGAAAGTTTGATCACGGACAAAATCACAGAATTCTTACAATCACATCAGTTGATAGGAGACTCCGCATCGCTTTAGACCTCATCGTTCCTGTCTTACGAACCATCTACATTTTTAAGAATTTAATTGAATTTTATGACGCGAAATCTCCGATCGACATCGTTTACCTTGATTTTTATAAGTCCATCGATGCAGTCCCTCAAAAACGCTTAGTTAGTAAATCGCACAGCATCGGTATTCAAGGTAAGCTAAATAACTGGACGAAATGCTGGCGCTCGGACAGGCGGCAGCGAGTCTCTACTTAACGGAGATTCCTTCAATTGGGGTAAAGTTACAAGTGGCTTGGCTCAAGGTTCCGTGTTAGGGCCAGATATTTCCATAATATTTATAAACGATCTTGATAGCAATGACCTCTCAAACATTATCAAGTTTGCAGACGATACTAATCTAAGAGGAAAAGTGTAAGCCAAACTTGAGTGTGAGCAGCTTCAATTCAACTTTACAAAATTGTTGATTGGTCAAAAAAGGACGAATGTTCAATGTCCGGAAAGAAACAAATTCATGCCACCGAAGAGAGAGATCGAGGTGTCATCATTGACTTAAAAAGCAGTAAGCAAGGTAACGATGCTGCCAAAAAGGCAATAAATGTTAGGCATGATATCCCGCACAATCTCGTACAAGAACAGAAACAGTATTCTCAAGTTATATAATGCATTTGTAAGACCGCACCGTCCAATTCTGGTCTCCATGACTTAAAAAAGACGTTGTTAAATTAGAGAAAGTTAAACGAAGAGCTTACGCACTTAGTCCTTGGATGCGAAATAAATCGTACGATGACAGACTACGTGAACTCAACCTCTATTCGCTGAAGAAGTGTCGAGTCTGAGGTGATATGATCGAAGTGTGGAAGTGTGGAAGGGAAGCGTGGAAGATAATGAAGGGGAGGAAAACGTCGAGCGAGTGAGTCTTTTTACTCGTGTTGCAAGCGGAGAAAAATGGAATAGGTAATGGGTACAAATTCGATAACAAACGTTTCTCATTCGCCACCCCGCGCAATTTCTTCATGTGTAGAGTTGTCGAGGAATGGAACAGACTTCAAGTGGAGGTTATCAACAGCGTTCAAGTCACAGCTCGACGAATTCTATCAGAATCGCCGTTAAAGAGCTCCCAGCCATGGCACTCACACTAGAATATTCGTGTGAAACGATGCGCGGCATTGGCACCCGTGCAGTTAAATTAGTGCTCGACAGTGGCACTAACACGGTGAAAACGGTGCTCGTCATTGGTACCTGCTCATTGCAAAACGGTGTCCAGCAATGACACCGGTCAGCATTGGATCAACGAAGAAGGAAACTGTGACAGTCTCAGATCAACATCATAGGTCGGTGGATTTCTTTTCAGGTGATGATTTAGGTTGTTTTGTGTATCATCGTTAGATGCTATTTTCCTCCTACATATTGTTGTCCTACACTTCTAATGACGCTTAAACTATTATGACATTCGTACGGAGGCGTTAGCTCCTTGTAACCTTACAGACATTACCTACACAACGGTCGCTATCGCTCATGTGACTGACCGTAATCAATCTCATGACTGATCGTTATCACTCTCATGACTGGTCAACATCACCCTCATGACTGGTCAACATCACCTTAATGATTGACCGTTATCACTCTCATGACTGGCCAGCATCACCCACCCCCATGACTGGTCAACATCACCCTCGTGACTTGTCAACATCACCCTTATGAGTGCCCGTGATCACTTTCATGACTGACCGGCACCACCCTTATGACTGACCGTGATTACTTTCATGACTGACCGGCACCACCCTTATGACTGACCGTGATTACTTTCATGACTGACCGGCATTACTCTCATGACTGACGGTGATCATTCTCATGTCTGACCGTTATCACCCTCATGACTCCTTTATCACGCTGCATTATTGACCGTCATCATTTTTGTAACCGACCTTTATAACTCTCCCTAATGGCTGACCTTCAAACGTAATTTCATAATTCACAATCTTTCAGCTGTGTAAAAATCCTTCAGACGAGTTCGTTCATAAGGAATACAACCGCCCTCGGGAAAGTTCCTCGACCTTCTAAACAATTCCATCGGGTGTCCAGGGCTATATAAGGAATTCAGAAGGGGCCATCTTTTAATATACCCACTGGACACTCTATTATTGAACGATGTTGTGGCGGGTGGGACGCCTCTATTATGTGAAGGAAACAAAAGACAAATTCTGTAGAAGATCATATAATATGACTGAAATAATAACAGAGCTAATGGAAGATTTCCTTATATAACAACGTCAATAAATTATAGAGAAGTATTAAGAGATCCATCTAAACCATAATAAATTAACTATAACCACTCATAGTCTTCCAAAGAAACAAGTTCAGTGGCCCAATTTATGAGGTCAAACGCATCTGATAGAACAACAACGTAATTCTTCTAGTCCATCTTATCATCCCGTTACTATTATAATCGAATAGCGGAACTCGTGTCCTCCTACTGTATTACTATCTTCTGGCTACTGTGTCCCGAACCTCCCTGCCTTCCCTCCCGGGGTAGTCTCTTCACTCGGCCGTGAAGAAGGGCAGGACAGGCGGCGGCCGTCATCGCTCTGTTGACGGCCAATAACCGTAAATCACGACCGACCGGCGGCTCTCGGCGGCCGTGTTCGGTATTAGTCCACGCCAGGAGAGGGAGTGAGCGATGGGGGTAGATAGGAGGGAGACTAGTGAGTAGACGGGTTGTGGCAATGAGGGGGGAAGAGGGCTGGAGTTGGAAGTTGAAGTTGTACGGTATAACACAACAGGTTTGAAGAGGATGAAACTGTTAGAAGTATGTATGTATGTATGTATGTATGTATGTATGTATGCATGTATGTATGTATGTATGTACGTATGTATGTATGTATAGACAAACAGCCGTTTCCCCCTTATCAGGAGGGTGGCTAAGTTAGGCTGGTACAGAGGGGGGAGGCGCCCAATCTCCCCGCCACAAGACCGCCGTGTCTTTGCCGAGGCTCGAACTCGCGACTTGCAGCATCAGAGGCTGACACTGCAGTCGGATACGCTAACCACTCGGCCACGGCGGCCAAGTGAAGAGGCTTACATAATTCCAAGGTTAATTGTATTTCAAACACCATTAGACGCTTTTCAATCGTCAACTGACGCCAATTGTACTAGGCATTGGAAATATGGCATCCCCCGCATTGAGTCCAGAAAGAAATGCTCTCAACACTTCTCCCTGACTACATTAATTTCTTTCATCTCAGGTTAGAATAATCTACAAGAGGGCTTCAACGAACCCCTTAGGATTAGGTTGGGAACGCTTTTCACGTCCACCAACTTTTTCCCCATTCCAGTTGATACAGATGCAGATACAGATACAAGGCCAAATCCCCAGGAGTGGGGTGCTCGCCGGCAGGGCGCCCGTCACAGACCTTTCATACACGCACACTCGAACAAACTTAGCCCTTTTACGTCAAAGGGTCCTGACAGAGAACACCGATACACACACTCTGGGTCTGGGGTGCAGTCCGATTTCAGCGTCAACAGCAGGTCCCAACAGTGTGAACTGATTTGCCTCTGCCGCGTCTTAGTGACGGGGCTCCCCGCCCACAACCATCCAGTTTTTCAACGCGACGCCATGGGCGGTAAAAAACTACCGGCAGCGTCAGAAGCCTCCACTCACGTCTATCCAATGCACGGTCTCTTGCTACCTCTACAATTCTGTATTCTTTCCTAGCGCCTGCTCTATGCCATCCAGCTGCCCTAATTTCGGTGTATCTCTAGGCCTACGCCCACTCACCCCCGCCTCCATCACCGTCTTTATCAATCTCCCTTCATCCATTCTCACCATGTGCCATTCCATTCAGGTGGCAAAGTGGCAAATCATTTTAATGAGCAACTATAAGTATTACACCTCGATAGCTTGAAAGTTAGATTCAAATATTCACCCAGTAAATTGTGACCCTATCCATTACGTCCAAGCGATTTGCAAGTATTTTGTTTGTTTACCTACGAGCCCAGGTGAGATTTAATCAGTTATCCACTCGTTTAAAAGTAATGGATCTCACCTATCGGCTATTCCAAGCTCCATTTTCAAATCTGTTGCGGGCATTGATGCCCCTGCGGTACCTAGTCTTGTAACAAAACATTCTCACCTGGAGTTCTTCCGGTGATTTTTAAGAAGGGCAGAGTTATTCCTGTTGTTAAATCAGGTAGGCGTGAGGATGTTTGCAATTACCGAACAATTAGAACATGAAATCTTTTAAGCAGAACTTTTAAAAGATCATATATAATCGACTAAAGGAATATTGTTGTCGATTCAGGATTATTTCCAAGGATCAGTCTGGCTTTCAGAAAGGCCGATCGATGACAGATGCCATCTTGGAATTTGTTGAGCTTGGACTGAACGTAAAATCAAAATCATTTATTGAAAATGTTTACATTGTTCATAAACATCCTACAAGCCATTTTATAAGCATCGGATGAAGTTTTTCTGGTAATCAAACATCCCACTCAAACTAATGCTTATACCCACATTCACAAAACTAACATCCTTAAACCAAACCAATCACACAAGTTACGTAGAATATCAAGTAGAATTACTAGCAACAGAAGGACACATTGGATTGCATTAGGGATACACAATTAGGCTCTCAAAATATATCGAAGTTGGATAAAAGTATAAAAAGTTAACTATCTGACTATTTATATATGAAAAACTTTTTACAGCTAGACTTAAACATATTCAATGTGGGAGTCTGCTTTACAATCAATGGCAGACTATTCCAAACATTAGACACTTGAAATGACAAGGATCGCTGCCTTATCGTTAATCTCTGAAAGCTAGGTACAGGGTTATGTCAATTTTTCGTACTATATGTATGCTGCACGTAATTAAAATTTGAACAATTATATTGTTTATAGGCTTCTATTGCTAAGAGATTATAGTGAACATCTGTCACCTTCAAAATATAAGTTCTGTGCAATAAGTTACCCGTGTGTGCGACCAGTGATTAATCTGATTACTTTTTTTTAAACAAGCGTTAATTGGTTGATGTAAAAATTAGAAGCTGCGCCCCATATTTCCCTACAATAAATCAAACATGGATATACAAAACTATAATACAGTTTAACTGATACATGTTCCGGAACACATTCTCTGAGCTTATAAAATATACCAACACTTTTTGATAGTTTTGCAAAAATATTCCTCACATGTTCACCAAAAGACATTCTGTGATCTATTGTTACACCCAAAAACTTTTCATTTACGCAAAAAATTATGATTGTGTCATTAAATCGAACGTTGGATGCGTGGTCAACATTATTTAATCGGTTTGTAAACAACACAGCAAAAAAAAATTCGGCATCAAGGAAGAGCCAATTAGTGACCATCCAATTCCTGATATTAACAAGCTTCAAAGTGGCTACCGTGATCAAATGATCGTACCTTTTATCAGTTAAGGACAAAGTATTATCATCAGCAAACAATATAGTTGACAATACTTTGGAAACATTAGGTAAGTCATTTACGTACAGCAAAAAGAGAAGTGGACCCAGAACAGAGCCCTGGGGGACACCAACGTTAGAAGATACGCAGGAGGATCTTGATTTTTGTATTTATACACACTGCTTCCTATTATAAAGGTAACTCTTAAACCAGTTGTGTGACAAAGCCGAAATCCATAATGCTGCAATTATAAAATTGTATGTTATGATTAACTGTGTCAAAGGCCTTTTTTAGGTCAAAAAAAAAGCCGAGAGCATGTTCCTTGCTATTGAGAGAATTGTAAATATATTCCTAGAATGAAATCATAGCATGAAGGGTGGATTTACCGCGTTGGAAACCAAACTGTCTTGGCGTAATTGTTCGATACTTTGTAATGAAAGAAAATAATCTATTGACCATACATCGCTCGAATATTTTAGAGAATAATGAGCGAACAGAAATAGGTCGGTAGCACGCTACCTTGGTCTTATCACCAGCCTTATATACAGGAGTTTAAAAGCCAATTTAGAGCTTTCTGGAAGTACTCCACTTTCGAACGAGCAATTCAATAGGTGTACAATAGGATACGCTCGATGATGTTTCGCCAGCTTCAATATTTTCACCGGTATCGAATTTATGTCACCCTTCGTATCCCTAAGCCCACAAATAACACTAAGACATTCATCGTAAGTTACAGAATATATAAAAAAAGAATTTACCTTGGGAGCATTCATATTTAAAAGAGAAGACACAGCGCTAACTGGCATTTGCCGGTCAAGAGTTCCGGCCACACTGAAGAAAAAAAAAACTAAAACAATTAACTATCTGGAGCTCATTTGTAAAAGAGCCTTTATTTACGGTAACTGATTGGATTCTTCTAGAGCCAAAGTTGTGGGAAATAAGTTGCTTTATTGAATACCAAGTATCTTTAAGATAAATACTAGTAGTTGAGAATAAATGATTGTAATAGCGATTTTTGGCTTTCCTTGGAAGAGACGTGAGACAAATTTTAAAGGTATTATTAACATATTCAGAAATTGAACCTAACTTATAAAGTTTGAAATATCTCGACTTAGTTTGGGTAGATTTTAACTATCCGAAAGTTAGCCACGGCCCATGAATTCTTTTCGTAGATAGATGCCTAGTTTTCAGCGGGAAAGTTAAACAATACAAGGAATTTAGACCATCAATGAACTGTGCTGTTTTTAAATTTACATCAGGTACATCTGAAAAATCCCAGCACTCGTAAGAAATTTTATACAAGAACAAAATCATATTTATATCAGAAAAATCTCGGAAGGAAATTTGAATTTTAGTAGACTGACCAGTGGCAACCTGAACATAGAGAAAGCTCGGACAATGGTCAGTATAGTCCACAGTCAAGATAACACTACTATATTTACTAAGGCAATTAGTCCAAATATGGTCCAATACGCTGAAGAAGAAAAGCGAGTTGGCTTGGTAATAGTAGGGATGAAGTGAATCGCACGTAATGAGTTAACCTACCTATCGACTGCAAGTGAATTTTGGTGAATTAGTTTTTTGTTAAAATCCTCACACAGAAATATTCCACAATTTGCAAAGCAATCATATTGTAGCAGTTCCTTCAACACAGCCAAAAAGTTATCAATAGAGTCAGAATGAGGTCGATAAAAACCGAAAACATACGCGATGTCCTTACAAAGTTTTACTCTTTTTACCAAGGTCTCAATTGTACCGTCACATCTTGATAAACAGTCTACTACATCAACATCCAGATCGTTACCGGAGATTACAGACACACCCCCGCCTCTACTCTGCTCTCGTACAGTGTGGTATGACCTGTAGCCCTCTATATTACAAAAACTTTGGTAGTATGATCCAACCAAGTCCCAGCTTGGCCAACCATGTCAGGCCTGCGATAAATGCTTCCCAAGAGAGAAGCAAGGGTTACGTCATTAGCATTAAAACTGCGAACATTCTGACTATAAATATACAAACCAGACACAGCAGGAGCATATAACTGTTCATTGAGGCCCTGAATAGTAAAATAATTGGCCTGGGTCGATTGATCAAATGAAGTAAAATATTATTAAAGTATTTTCTATCGGGATCAATTAATAGTAATTCATTATCGATTAGTTGTGTCATATCAATATTTTTGTATTGAATTGTAAAAATATTTGACTTATTTGGGAAAAAAACATAATGTAATTCTAACTACGCAGTGCCCTTGCAATTCTCTCAGTAGACAATCAACAGCTAATGGGTCCAATCATCAATAAGAGTAGAAAGTCTGGTTTTCAAATAATTAGAGCAAAAGTTAACAAACCGCTGGTGAGTATTCATGGTCATCCTTGTGTTACGAGGAAGAGGAGCATCGGGAATGCCCTTAACAATAGAAAATATCTTCAGACAGTCTTTTTAGATTTTAGTAAAGCATTTGACACTTTAAATCATTCAATATTAATAGAAACACTATACAAGTTTGGTATACGTGTCATATCGTTGGAATGGTATAAGTCTTATCTCTCCGATCGTACTCACATTGTTTCGGTTAGTGACTGTATTTCCAATGCGCTCCCCATAGGAACGGGCGTACCTCAGGGGTCTGTCCTTGGTCTTTTGTTGTTCTTGCTCTACATATGTGATATGGCGGCCTGCTCACCTGAGCTCAGATTTATTCATTTTGCTGATGACAAGACTGCCGTAATTCAGGGTGACAGCCTGCGCTTAATAAAGAACTAGCATTCTTGGACCGGTGGTTATGCTCGAATTGGTTGCCCCTGAATATTGGAAAAACTTCTCACATGATACTTAGTTCCCAATAGGAATCGAGGTCAACCAATAAACTAAATTGACGATAGACTTCCTTTTATCGATCAACTTAATTTTATATGTAAAAAGTTTTGAAATCTGTAGGCGTCCTCAGAAAACTTTCGGATTCTAGCATTAATGTATCCGTATCTGACGTATGGAGTAGAGGTTTAGGAAGCATCGAGCAGTAGCTTTTTATCTTAATTGTAGACCATCCAGAACAGATGCGTGAAAACACTTTCTTCCGATGCTGCCGTTTCATTAAAATCGATTAACAAAAAATAAACATTGCTCCCACTGTCAAACATTCACCAAATATTTGTGCCGTGTAAATTTCATATTTATTTTATCTTGGGTGACTGTCAAACTTTTTCCACAATATTGTTGCTAATTTACCAATCCATTCAGATAATACACGTCACTCTACAAACGGGTGTATCAATGTTCCCGAGGTAAACGTTTCCCGCTGTTACTCATCCTTTGTGTGCCAAGGCATCAAACTCTGGAATAACCTCCCGCATCATCGAAGAAAGATTTAATAGTTTTCTCTGTTTAAATGTGGGATCCGACAACGGATTTTATAAAACATTAGCATCTACCAATAGCACGAAGATGAGCACCTATGTTTCTATGTTTGCACTGTGGAGGCTTGCATTTATATTTTACGTTATTTTCTTCTCTGAAACTCGTGTTGTAGATCTTGATTATTATCATCATTACTATTATTTTATTCTCTTCTTGAACTATCTACAAAAGAGATAAATTTTCTTCGTGTGCTGATCTGTGTGTATACACTTCTGTACTTGCTTTTCATCTGCCCGAATAGTCTAAAAAGACTAACCAAGGTCTTGAATTTAGGATTGTTTTGGGCTGGATTGAATTATATCACATTTTATGTGATTATTTGTAATCTCAATTTCAAATGTATCAATATCATTATCATTATCATTATCATTAATATAGCTTCCTTCTGCCAAACGCCGGTACTATCTTACACAACTGCCACACAGAATCCGCCATCAGTGGAGTATCGTTCGCAAACAGTAACTGACTCGACTGCGAACTCCGCTTATTCGCTCCCATCAGCTATAAGCCACGATCCAATACACTCGCGTTCACTTTCCTGACCAATCCATCAGTGCTGAGATTGGATAGTCTGGGAAACGTTACCTAGCCTAGTCTCAGTCCCATTTTCACTGTGACCCAAGCACTCACCTCGCTCCCCACTCTGACACATGCTCTTCTGCCAACATAGAAACTGTGATCCGCAAAGCCCTCCACAGCACTTTCCTGCCAGCCTTAGTCCTGTCGTAAGCCTACTCCGGATCCATGAAGATACAGAACACGCACTTTTTTCCACAAGGTACTTCTCATAGACCAATCTCGCTGCAAATAAATCTGCTCGCAACCCCCTCTTCCACTCCTTAAGCCACCCTGTTCCTCACCGATTGGCCCATCCGTACTTTCTCTAATCCTCTTGATAAGCACTCTCCCATACAATTACCGACAGTACATGACACTGATACCTCACTGGTTACAGCATTAATTTTTATCACCTCTGCTCTAATAGAGCGAAACAATGCAAGCACTGCGTCACTCAATCAATTCACGCCCGACACAACATACAGGTTCAGTAGCAGCACCAGCGATTTGACCATCGTTAGTCCTGCCCACTTCAGGCACTCAGTCTCAACGCCGTTCAAACCAGAGGCTTACCCTGTTTTTATCACCTCTTAAACTTTTTGCACTTTTTCCAAGTAATATCCGCAACAAGTCTCACTCTCAGCATTGGCGACCGTGCAGCACCACACAGAGCAACAATATCAGCCTCTCCGACATCCTCAACAATCCGCAACTCATCAAAATACTCGACCCATTTCTTCGGAATATCACTTTTCAACAACATCCGGCCATTTTCATCTTTCACCATTTTTTCATTTCCGGACTTCGCCTTTCTCATTTTCTCCACACTCTCCCAGAACATCGTTGCGTTCTCCTCAAACACTTGCCACAACCGGCCGTTCCACCGTGCATCAGCGTCCCTCTTGGCTCTTCTCACCAGCTCTTTTCCTCTTTTCTCTTCTCTCTATTGTTGTCATAGGCCACCACCGATCTCACTTGCAACCACTCTTCAACGGTCTTGTTCTTCTGCGCCACCGCCAGTTTAACCTCTGCGTCCCAACATTCGCAGCCATTCCTTCTGCACCCGCCCACATAGCGTACACTTCAAACATTTTTTGCATATCTCAAAAACGCATTTTTTGAACGGAACCATTCTTTCTTAAAATTTCTCAGATCCTGCTCTCTCCCGCTGACAAATTCCTTTCTCAACACCTGCTGGAACTCCTCAGCTCTGCTTTCTACATTCAGTTCACTCACCTTCACTACCTCTCTTCCTCCTCCCACTATATTCTTCCCCTTCCACCTCTGCTCCACTCATAATCTTCCTTGCACCAGTAGATAGCCTGACATTCCTTCACCCACCCTCTTCTCTTAACACCCACACCTCAAACAGCCTCCACACTACACTCCTCAAAATCGGTATAAAGTCGTCCATCCCAACCCATGTGTACTCGGGGATATCTCCTGCTCCATGCATAATCCTATCAGGTTCTCTCCACTATCATTTTTGCCTACCACCTTCTTCGCCAGCACATCTACAACTCTCGCATTTAGGTCACACAGTGCAAGCACGTTGTATTGACCATCAAAACTCTCAATACACTCACTCATGTCAGTCCAAAATTGCTCCTTCTCCTCCTCACTACTTAACTTCCACCCACATCAATCTTGCGGACACCTTTTTCCATTCGGTAACGCCACTAGCCAACCGATCACTCAATGTAAACTCCACGTCTTTTTGCGGCCAATCTTCCGCAACGCTCGACTTTCTTCGACTTACCACGCTTTACACTCATTCGCCCGTACCTTTCGATTTTTTCTCACTCAGCGCCAACACCTCGACCTTCTTCCTTATGAACATCTCACCAACTTCTCTCCTCGTTGCTTTATTCGTACAACAACCACGCACATTCAGAGACCCTAACAATAGAATTCGGAGAGGCGTTCGTTTTGAGGTCTTTCAGGGAGGAGCTCACAGAGGAAGGGGTCCCCAGCCTCCTTGCTCCGCCCCTATTAGTCGCTGTCTACTAAACAAAAGGGGTTATGGTAGCAAGATTCCAAATTCCTCGCCGCAGGGATCATCTCTTAGTCGCCTCATACGACAAGCAGGGGTTGCGGTGGCGTGATTCTAATGCTCTGCCACAGGGTGAAGTAGACCTCTAAATAAACCACAATATTATGACATGAGGTCTTGTGCATCTGGTGTTAGTGCGGATGGCAATTATTATAGAACCGGATGTTATATTGTCATCTGAAAGTGTTCAGCATCCAGCAGCAGGTAACTTTCACTTTTAGTCCTGTTATATTAGAGAATTTGACTACGATAGCAAAATACACACTATTAGAAACTATAGGAATAATATTCCTGACTTAACATCATAGTAAATTTGTGAGCTTTACTCGGGGTTGGAGATATAAAATATATTACTGCGTATATGTAATCGCAAATATAAAATATTGATAGGTTTGTACTAGAAAGCCTTGTTACTCTAATCTAATCTAATCTTATCGGCTTATAGGGCAAAATATAGAACTTCTCTCATGACGATAGTCAGCGATTCTGTATGTTTTTTGGAACTTCACTTCGCTATCTTAGAATTAGATCATGTGGTCTTAGCCTACGCAAATAGGTGTTGAGGGGCATAATTCCTAGCCTTTTTTGATAGCAGAGGACATTTTTCCTTTTTTAGACTGCGCCGCAATAAGGGGTGTCAATCAAAGGTCTTGCACCCCAATACTCAGAGGTAAGTCTGTAACCCTATATTACAGTGTGAAAAGGTATTTATTTCCGTATGAAAAGGTATTTTTTTCCGTGTGAAAAGGTATGTATTTCCGTGTGAAAAGGTCTTTATTTCCATGTGAAAGGGTATTTATCGAAATCTTTGAGGAACAAAAGCTGTCGTTTTATCATATGCTGATGATTGGAGCTTGTTTGTGAACAACTTCGAATATTATTTCGATATTTTACCGTGTTAGTGTTGTGTGATTTCCATGCATCCTTACCGAAGTAGATGAATCGTTCGAAAGTAGTATCATTCACGCGAATATGTTCACGAACGATGGATAAATGGATATATCCACGAATGCGGTGAATTAATTAAAAATCGAAGAGGATAAGTAAGTTATTATGCATATAGCAAATTCATGAACGAAGAATGAGTATACGTAAATGATCATGAAAAAAGCGAATCGATGAAAGAATGATGAGTATGAGGCAAATTATCAATGATACAGCGAATTAGATAATTAACGATGAATGTATGCATATAATCGACCAAACAATTTTGCTCCCCAAGGCTATTAGATTAATCTCTCAATTCTTTGTTATCCAATAGGCCGAGGTGACGGTGGTCAGCTTGGGTGCGATGCGATGACACGTTTGGAGAGTACCCATCATTTTTGGTGGAGAACTCCAACGAATTACTCTGATAGATCACGATATGGTGGGATTGATTGAGAGCGGTTACGATTGGATACTCCCAGGGTGCCAGTAAATAGTATGTAGGTAGCAGTAAATAGTAAGTAGGTAGCAATACATAGCATGTAGGTAGCAGTAAATTGTATACAGGTAGCAGTAAATAGTATGTAGGTAGCAGTAAATAGTATGAACGTAGCAGAAAATAGAATGTAGGTAGCAGTAAATCAAACACCATCAACATCAATATATGATGTTGATGGAGTTTGATGATAGTGAGATGATGATCTCAATATTTGCCGTTGATGGTGTTTGATGATAGTGAGATGATGATCTCAATATTTGCCGTTGATGGTGTTTGATGATAGTGAGATGATGATCTCATAATATGTTGTTGATAGTGTTTGATGATGGTGAGATGATGATCTCAATATATGTTGCTGATGGTGTTTGATGATAGTGAGATGATGATCTCAATATATGCTGTTGATGGTGTTTGATGATAGTGAGATGATGATCTCAATATATGCTGTCGATGGTGTTTGATGATAGTGAGATTATAATCTGAATATATGCCGTTAATGGTGTTTGATGATAGTGAGATGATGATCTCAATATATGCTGTTGATGGTGTTTGATGATAGTGAGATGATGATCGCAATATATGCTGTTGATGGTGTTTGATGATAGTGAGATGATGATCGCAATATATGTTGTTGATAGTGTTTGATGATAGTGAGATGATGATCCCGATATATGCTGTTGATGGTGTTTGATGATAGTGAGATGATGATCTCAATATATGTTGTTGATGATGTTTGATGATAGTGAGATGATGATCTCAATATATGCTGTTGATGATGTTTGATGATAGTGAGATGATGATCTCAATATATGCTGTTGATGGTGTTTGACGATAGTGAGATGATCTCATTACACTACCAAACGTCTCTTCTCGTCGGAAAGAGGTCGAAAAACATCCCATTAAAATGATTTGATAAATGGAGATAGAAATAGTATTTATTTAAAACGGCAATTATGATATTTACAAGGAAAAGTGTGCATTAAAGAAGCTTTTGACAGAAGCAATTTTCTCGGCTACGAATATAACATTTATTGAGTCAAAACTCCCCTTGTAAGTTTTGATGACTTATAAATTATCCCATACGCGATTCTTAACATGATTCCTAACTTGATCCCCAAATGGAGCACAAACTCGGTCCCTAACTCGGACCTTAACAAACTCCACTCCAACTCGGATTCTAATTTTGATCCCCAAACTGAAATCCATCAACTGGATCCCCAACTTGATCCTTACTTCTATCATTACCTTGATCCCTATCATGATAACTCACTGGATCCTCAACGCGATCCTTAACTAGATCCCTAATTCGATTCCTATTTGATTCACAACTCGCTCCCTATCTCGATCGCTAACTCGCTCGCTATCTCGATCACTAACTCGCTCCCTATCTCGATCGCTAACTCGCTCCCTATCTCGATCGCTAACTCGACCCCTGACTCGATTACCTAACTTGATCCTTGAACTGAATCATCTATCTCGATCCTTAACGCGATCCCTAAACAGATCCCTAATACGATTCCTTACTCAATCCTCATCTCGATCCCTAACATGATCCCAAGCTTTTCCTCTAACTCGATCCTCGACTCGATCCCCGACTCGATCCCTAACTCGGTCCTTAACTCGGTCCTATGCTCGATCATCAACTTGATCCTGAACTCGATCTCTAACTCACACTCTCTAACTTGACCCACCTCCCATCAGCTGGAGCGGTCTAACCAGGAGGTGGTGGTGCTCCGCAACGTATCCGTGGACCTGAGTGGCCTCTACAAGTGCGAGGTGGTGGCGGAGAACACCTTCGAGAAAGAGGAGTGGGCCAACAGGATGGAGGTCATAGGTGGGTCAGGGGTCGTGGTGGATTATAGGTCATACGAGGGTCAAGGATCATAGTTGGGTCATGTGTCATTGGAGTGGGCCAACAGGATGGAGGTCATAGGTGGGTCAGGGGTCGTGGTGGATTATGGGTCATACGAGGGTCAAGGGTCATAGTTGGATCATGTGTCA
>SDVV010010683.1:0-16149 GCA_016164225.1 Gammarus roeselii
GTATAATATCCACGTCAAACGTTGTAACAGGATGTAAGAAGATATATAAAACACTAAAATATATAACATGTAACTAAATTATACCTGAAATAATGTTCTACGTTGCAAATACAAGCGTAATATTCCGATATTGTATGAAGTACCCAATACCTTGCATCGAAGATGTAAACTGTACAGAGAACATACAAAAACTGAAAGATACAAACGGTCACGATATAATAAAATAAGAAAAATGATGCAATAACCGACCAATTATGCCTGAAATAGTGTGCTACATTGACGATTCAAACCTAGAATATCCTAAAAATTCTATAATTTTCTGAGATACCTATTCAAAATTAAAAAAAAACTACAAATTCAACGAGCTTTAACCTTCCCACCTAATAATTGATTAACGCTTGGAGACAACATCTAAATGTTGATTATTGTAGGAAAAAGATTAAACACCGAAATGCTTACATTGATATAGAAAAATCCAATCCATACTCAGCAGATAATATACATCAAGAAGATACTCTTGAAGAAATGTTTCAGTCACCGATAACAAAGAAAACGATAGAAGGAGTTACTGCCAGAGTAAGTAAAACACAGCACAATGGAACAGACATTCGTCCGAAACACCATTCTCATCGAAACAATGGATACTTCTCCATTGAGATCGGTTTAGGTATTATTACAAGTTCTGTAATGTGAACAGACTATACATTAAATAAGTTGTCTCTGAACCGAACCCAAATCCAATGTCGAAAGGTAAAACATACCAATATTTTGGATTATTACATCCAGTTAAGATAATTTATACTCACCACCAGTCCATGATTTTTTTTTATTCATTTGGGTTTAATCAAAAAATATAAGGAGAAAATAAAGCATCGTATTATAATGCTCATGCAGAGTACAACTTATAGAAACAGATACAGACAGTAGGCCAAAATCCCCCAGCAACGAGGGAGGCCGACTGCAAGGCGCCCCACACACTCTCAGACACTCACACTCGCACACCTTAGCTTGTACTACAGAAACCGATCCAAAGTGATCAATCTTTGGTTTGCGGAGCTTACTGCAACTACTGTACTTTGCGTATTATCTATGTCAAAATATACCCGTCAAAAAGGTAATTGAGTTGTTCTTCAATAGCGAACGACGTAGAAATGATACCAAGGTTGAAAAAATCATCATGATCGTGTCCAGAAATCAACATTCGTGCAAGCAGAAACTGTGTGGAGTCCTAACCTTTAATACTGCATGTAAATTATTATGTAACTACTTGATTTATTTTCAATAAAAATTATCTTATAAATGTATGTTAACAATATCCGAAACATTCAGAGGACAAGCATTAAAAATGCATGTATGCAACATGATATGCAACGAAATTGCAATACAGTAAGACCAGCATTGAAATGCAAGTACCTCTATGTAAATAAAAATATATAACCTACTAACAAATTTAAACTGTCCGTTCATCCGAATGAGTCACCTCCGTTCCCTCCTCGCCGCACGCCTTCGCCCGCTGACTCTAGATTGCACGTTTTGCGCTGCTAATTAACCTCAGTCTTATACCTTCTCTAATCCGGTTAAAATTGGATCCGACCCTCATGGTCACCCCATGGTCGCCCCTCCATACGTACGCCGATAAAACTGCCTTGATCTCCCCCTACCCACCATTTATAGTCGCCCCTTGGTCGCCCCCCCCCCATACGCTCGACGATAAAACTGCCTCGATGGCCGTTTCGCTGAACTATCTACTACTAACGGAGCACCAAATCAAAGTCACCGACAAAGTGCGGTTGACTGAGGTCAAGCAAGCAGCATTTGCGAAGTGTGGTGTTCCTTCCCATATCAACGAGAGGTTTGGTGGAACGAAGAGAGGAGCTAAACGAAATTCAAATTGTTCATTGATATGGTTGCCCATGTTGCGGAGAAGTTCACGAGTTCATGGCATTAGCGAAACTAATTGGGTATGCAATGTTTACGCTCAGTCAACGTCTGCAATGACCGCTAGCACCGAGAAAAAAAACAGGCGGCTACAACAAACAGCAAGCTGGCAAATGCCAACGCATTGGACAACCAAGGCCACATAATATTCTTCACTAGAACCTTAAAAAAATTATTGATACGTGAAAGGCATCCAGAACGTATACCGTCGATTGCATCGAGGTTAGGAGCGGCAAAGCACGTGTCAATTATGAAGCCTATCACGAGCAGACCGCCCGTTATCAAACAATAAGAAATCAAATTAGTGTTATGAAATAATGGAAGCCACAACTGGTGTGGCTATCATCGCTTTTGAGCTCTTGCTATGGAAACTTGCACGGATGAATCGTGGGGGTGGCCATTATACCGGTGCTGCGCACATTCTTCAAAGATGAGATGGAAGGAACTCTCAACATTTAAAGGCCTTCTCTCCGGTATCCCGTTCCGTGAACCAATGTTATGAAGTCTTACAGTGTCTTGGATTTCTTTTATTTGTGTTTCTAATCCAATCTTTCACGTTTCTCCAGGTCCGAGATCTAAAAATTGCATTTTCCCGTACGAGTCCTTCGAGTGTTTCTTTTCTGCATGGTAAAATACGATTCACGACGAAGTGCGCCATATTGTCATGGATGTATTTCTTCTCAGGTTCATTCCACGGAGTGCGAGGTGCTTTTTTCCTTTTCACACCTGGAGAGAAGACATTTACAAATGAACACAATATACAGAAATGAAACATTATATTGAGTAAGTTTAATATGGTTCCTCGTGAACGAAAAAAGTGTAGGCGTACTGCATAACTGAAACGTGGCCAGCCGCGCAATTTTCTCACGGGCGTAAAAAAAAGATGCCTCTCCTCATCATAATCTGAACTCAGCCCCAATGCAAACTGTCAGCAAGATTGCATAGTTATTCAAAGTTATCTTAGTAAACTAGTGCACTGGTCTGATAAGTGGCAAATCAACTTCAATGGTAAAAGAACAGTTAGGCCTATTGGAATACACAATATAATATCTGAATCCACGATAGCAGACCAGCAAATGACTCAGGTGGACCAACAACGTATTACAGGACGTTTAAACGGACTCAGAATTCATTTCAAATATGAACATATTTAGAAAAGGCTTAATTCATATTTCTTCATCTACTACGTCATTTGTAGACGTTACGCGGGCGGAAATGTAATTATGTCTCCCTGTGCAAGCGGGGTGACATTATTGTTCAGGGCCATTGTTGTCTTCCATCAGAATGTAGCGTGCCAAATAGCATTAGAAAGGAGTTTGGACTATGTTATGAGGTTCCACTGACATAAATACTCCCAACACATCAGGTTTATTTTTACAAGCAGCTGACGATGTCTGTGGCTGACGATTTAATATAACAAGGAGATATAAGGGGCTTGGAGGAATAGGGGATTATTTGCATCCATTCCTTGATAATGAATAATTCCACTCACTAGCGCGCGTGCAAAAATAAAGAACGTACTTCTGCAAAAGTTGAAATGCACGTTACCTGAAAATATAGAGGATGTTCTTTAAAAAATAAACTGGTATTCTCAGAGGTTATTATGGATTCCCTATATTGAGCTTGAAGTCAAAATATGTACATTCAATCACCATCCGTCTTTCATTGAGGAAATACGGAGGAATGAATCCGCCACTTTATCCCTTCGTATGCGGGGTGAGTGTGTTAGGTCACGACAGCATAAAGAAGAAGGTGACCGCAATGGCAGTAACTCAAATGTCAAATTGATTTAGATGTTTCATCAGCACGAGTGTTCTAACACCATTATTTGATGCTCTCTTCTATGTTTACGATGTAAGAAAGAGGGCTTGGAGTCTTCCGCTGTATCTACTTTCTTATTTTTGAAATCGTGTGGTAGCCATTTTTCCTCCCCTTTACTTGAATTCTGTTACTATCTTTGCAATACTTTCCTGCACACTGGCTAGTGAAAAAACGCGAATTAAAGGAAGAGCAACACCCCTACATGTACGTAGCGGCCAGTCTGTCTTTTCACATTTTCTTAGCGATCAGAGCCTTCCTAATAAAATCAATTATCCGGGTCATTCTAATGTGGCTCTCAACAACAAAAAACGTTCTCGAAAAAGGTGAAGAGGTTGAGAAAGGAGGAGTTTAAGAAGGAGGTGGTGGTGAACGATGAAACGGCCAGCTGTGGTTGGAAATTGGTAATGTACGGAAAAGGTGGGACGAGTATTTTGATGAGTAGTTGAATGTCGAGGATGTCAGAGAGACGGACATTGTTGCTAGGGTTGGTGGTGAACGGATACCGGATTTGGGAGAGACCTGTTTGCTGAAAATACTTAGGAAGATGTACAGGAGGCGGAAGAGGTGATGAATGCAGGTAAGAGCCGGATTGGACGGCGTTGCGACTGAGTGCCTTAAAAGGGATGGAGTAACGAGTGTCGAATAGCTGGTGAGGCTGCTGAATCTGTATTGTTGGTCGGGCGTTGTTTCGATTCAGTGGCGCAGTGCTTGTATTGTTCCGCTGTACATGAGCAAAGGAGATATAACTGAACGCTGCAGTTGACGAGGTACCAGTTTGATATGTGTTGTCGGCAAGCTGTTCGGAAGAGTGCTGATCAAAAGGACTATATCCAGTACGGATAGCGTAACTAGCGAGGAACTGTACAGTGTCCGTAATGGTATAGTGTGCCGATCAGATTTTCGCAGTGAAACAAGTCTGTGAGAAGTGCCTTGTATTCTGGACTGTCATGGATCTTGGAAACGCTAACAACAACGTTGACAGGGAAGCGTGTGGAGGGTGTTAATTTTGTATAGAATGGACGAAAATTAGTTGAAAGCGGTTCAGAGATTCAGTTAGCAGGAGAGAATGTATCAGGGTGGAGAGTGAGGTGAGTGCTTAGTTCACAATGAAAGTGGACTGAGATAAGGCTGCGTGTTATCTCTCCCTAGCTGTGCAACCACTGCATGGATGGCGTGATCAGGAAAGTGAAGGCGAGTGTAATGGGTCCTGGCTCAAAGCTGATGGAAGCGAATGCGCGAAGTTTGCAGTTGAGTCAGTTACTGTTTCCAGATGATACGGTGCTGGTGACAGACTCGGAGGAGAAGCTGTGTATGCTAGTGTCGTAGTTAGGTTTTTGATGTTGCTCAACCCCAGCTCTATTGCGATAGAGGAGCAACGGCCGGCGCACAGCCCGAGGCCCGGGAACCCACCAACGTGCGTGTTGGGAATGCAAATACTTATATTAGGCCTGCACATCTAACGAAGCTGACGCTGTCTCTCGGGCGTTCCAGCATATCACGCACCGTTGTGATGTTATGGTTGAGCACGACGTCATGACGCGCTCGACCGTATCGGCCAAAGCCCGATATCGCAAAGAGAGATCGGAAAGAGCATTCCCCAGTCTACGCTGGTATACTTGAAGGGCCGTGTGGTGTCTGCACCTCAGCCGCGACAGGTTTACAAGTATTTACAAGTGTAGGAAGACAACAACAGGTCTATTGGCCCAAACTAGTTTGCCTTTTGATAACAAGAGGGTTAGTTCTAGAGTAGGACGTCTAAGAGGCCTATTGGACCAAACTAGGTTGCCTTCTGATAGGAAGAGGAATAATTTTGAAGTAGAACGTCTAAGACAGCTTCATGTGCCATTTCTGTTTTTTTATAACAACAGCAAATAGAACGGTTTAGTTATTTATCGGCGATTTATGTAGAACTTATCGAGCCGTGACTTAAACGTTTCGATTGTATTGCTGATTAAAACCTCCGCTGGAAGCTTGTTCCTTTCTTCGACAACTCTATACGTGAAGAAATTGCGCGTGATGTTGAGTGAGAAACGTTTCCCAACGATTCTGTATCCGTTGTTCCTAGTCACTCCGATTGTATTTAGAGTGGAAAGGCTCGCTCGGTCGACGATTTCCTTACCCTTCATAATCTTCCACACTTCTATCATGTCTTCTCTGACTCGACGTTGCACGAAGCCTGTCTCCTCTGACTCGAGTTCACGAAGCCTGTCTTTGTACGATTTATTCCGCAGCGAGGGGATAAGTTTGGTAGCTCTACGTTGAATCTTCTCATGTTTAATAACGTCTTTTCTAAGGAATGGAGACCAGAATTGATCGACCTACTCGAGATGCGGTCTAACAAATGAAATAAATAACTTGACCATACTGTGCTGTTTTTGTACGGGATAGTGCGGGATATCATACCTAGCATTTTCTTGCCTTTCTCGACAGCATCGTAACATTGCTTGCTGCTTTTTAAGTCGTTACTAATGATGACACCTAAATCTCTCTCTTCGGTGACATGAATGAGTTTTTTTTCCTGACATTGAATATTCGTGTGGACCCTGTCACCCCTGGGCAACCCCAACTCCTACACGTCAACCTCAGGCGGGTGACTCATCAAGACCGTGTTGACTCAGTGTTAATCTAATGCAAGAGCTGTGAAGTGTGTGTGAATCTGTTTGTGCATAGATGTGTCATCTATAGGACCAGGAATGGTCACGAATGAGAAACAAATTGTATTGTCGGTGTGTTATGTCGGTGTCGGAGTTAAGTAGTGTTAGAGAGCACAAAGCTTCGAGTTAAGGTGGGTTAAAAAAAAAATAATGAAATGTTCGATGAATGTTTATAGGAGCATAATTAGTGTACGCCTAAATGTAGACTTCTTGTATGAAAATCAGTGTTTCAAGTATTGAGATCCCATGTGGAGGAGACTGAACTAGTGGAAACTGAAGAGAATTCGCGAGAGAAGGAAGGCTCTAAAGTGTTTGGTGCACTGAAGAGTTTAATGTGCTGCAGGACGTTGGGGATGGAAGCAAAGGGAGGTTTGTATGAGGGTGTGGTCGTGCCAACTGTACTTTACAGAGCTGAGACATGGAGGGTGAGAACAGAAAAGAGAAGAAGATTCAATGTCTTCGAGATGAAATGTTTGAGAGGCATGGGAGGTGTGACAAAGAGAGACAGGATCAATAACGACGTGGTGTGAGTTAGAACTGGGATGATGAAGAAGTTATAGGACGGAGTCGATTCGCGTGATTTGAGATGGTTTGGGAACATGGTGAGGATGGATAAAGTGAGATTTGTGAAAAAGGGTGTTGAAGGCAGAGACGAGGGGACGTTGGCCTATAGGGAGACCGAAGTTTGAGTGGATGAATGGTATGAAGCAGACGTTATGAAGGAGAGACTTTAGTGTGAAGGTAGCGAGAGAGCGTGTCATGATTAGGCGTTGTGGAGAATGATTGTGAATGGATGATTTTTGATGCTGCCCTGATGTGCTTTCCCGCCCTTGGCATCTCGTTGAGAGACGGGATGGTCATGGGTTGGGGGGCCCGGTCACCATGACGTAAATCAGTCACACTGTCGGACCCTACTGCTGACACTGACCTCGGACCGCACTCGTGACCCGGAAGGTGTGTTGTGAGGTCTCTCGGCCCAGACCCTGTAGCGCAAAAGAGCTAAGTTGTGTGAGTGTGAGTGTATGAGGAGTTTGTGGTGCGCCTTGCCGTCAGGCACCCCCCCTTTTCTGGGGGATTCGGCCTTGTATCTGTACCTGTACTTTAGAAATGTAGTGAAGGGATGTTGCCACTTTTCTGTTCATAAAAATAAAAAGTTGTACCACACTGGAACCAGATATATAATATTTTGGAAAATAGAGTCCCAGGAACAGGATGTGTAGGTTTGTACCTGCGGTGACGTCATTAGCTAGCTTCCTTACTGTGGCTATCACTCTCCGTATATTGATCGCGTATCCAACATTGTGGGCACACTAACATCTTGTAGGGAAGAACGCAGACTTTGAGCATGTTCAACGCAGATTCCGAGTAGTTCCAAAGTAGATTCCGAGCAGGTTTAACACAGACAAAGAGTAGATTTAAGACAGATACAGAGCAGGTTTAACGCAGATACCGAGTAGGATTAACGCGTAGATACAGAGTAGGTTTAACATAGATAGATACTGAGTAGGTTTAACGTAGATACAGAGTCGGTTTAACGTAGATTTGGGAGGGGGGGGGGGGCGCAAAATTTCCAGGATTCAGAGGGGCCTCAAGAGAGTCCCACAGTCTCTCAAGGGGGTCTCGAAGGATGTTAAGAGTGTCCCAAAATGCCCCACAAGGGTCCAAGTGGGACCCCCCCAAATTCTCCGGGTCTTTCGAGCCCCGCGGGTCCCACGAGTACCCCCCTTCTCTGGGTCACCTTGTCTCAATCAACCTCGATATATATAATGAAAACCAATGCAAAATTTATAATCATGAAAAAAGGGCAGAGAAATATAATAGAGCCTATGAAAGAAGAAATACTAATATGCTAAAATTAGGTGTTAATGATCTATAAAATGAATTATCATCCATCCAACCTAACTAGTGTAGTAGGTCTGCTAATGGTCGGCCGTAGAAGGTCAGAGTCAGTTGTGTGAGAGAAACGAAGTGGACGTCGTCCCACTGATTCCCCAAAAGACTAGCAGACAAAAGGTTCTTGGTATCCACTGAGTGGTTTTCAGTGAGCTGACAATAATTGAGTTTGTTTGATTTGAGCCTCATTCCCACCGGAGCCTCAACGGAAGTCATAGTAGGCTCCCCCGAAGGGCTCAGTGATCAAAGACTCCAGTAGACTTGCAGACCTCTAAGTGCGACAAAAACAAAGTTGTCAAAGATAAAACAATTGGATTTTTTTTAGCCATGTCAGATGCACGCAGGTGCGCACAAGAAAAACGCTTAGACGAACCGTACATCCGCTTTCAAACATTTAAAACTTCAAGAGTAATATGTTCGCACGCTATTGCGTACAGGTTGAGTCGTCGAAACGGTGCAAGGCTTACGGCTACACGGACTAAGTCAGCTCCGGCACCAAAGCAACAAAAGGTTTACAGCTACGCGATCTAGTTATATTACAGTAGTTTCCATTTTTTATTCAGGTAAGATGAAGACTGATGAAACGAATCCCCACCTCCAACCATTTAGAACATCAAGAGAATATGTACGCACTTAAGTGCGTACAGGAAGCATCGTCGAGACTAGTACAAGGCTTACACCTACACGGACAGAGTCGGCTTCGACAGCAACGGAGCACAATATTTACAGCTACGCGGTCTAGATAGGTTGCAAAAAAAAATCATTGATTCAGGTAAAATAAAGACTCAGACGAAACAAATACCGGCCTCCAACCACTTACAACTAGAAGAGTAACATGTACGCACGCCAGTGAGTACAGATAGTATCGTCGAAATTGTTACACGGTCTACGGCTTCACGGATCAGATCAACTCCAACCGCAACGTGTCACAAGATTTATAGGTACGCGGTCCAGGTCAACCATAGAAATCGCACGTGAGCAAGCACTGACTGAGAAAAAAAAACTTATCCAGAAAATTACAAACAGTAACTTTAGCACCCCATTACGCTAGCATTACTTTGCAAAATTGTGGATCGTGAAGAGGAAAGAATGGGCAGGTTCATTGTGAGCTGAAAAATTGCTCAGATTATTGACATCACACTTATTGTTTAAGAGGATAGAGTGAGGGGGGGCAGAGGTCCCTCGGGTTCCAACAGTGCCCGATGGGTCCTGGAGGGTAACCAAAGTCCCCCGGGTCCCCCGAGCTCCCGGGTCCCTCGATCTGATTTGATTTGGATTCCAGTAGGCTCGCACGCCTTGGCGTGCGATAAAAACAACGTTGTCAAAATTAGAACATATTGAAAATTTCAGTCGTGTTAGACGCACACTGGTTTGCACGTTGGTGTGCACATGTAACATCGTCGAGATTGGTACAAGGCTTACGGCTACATGGACAAAGTAAGCTCCGAAAGCAACGCAACACAATGTTTACAGCCACGCGGTCTAGTTTAGCTGCAGTAAAACTTCCCCATATCACGGTAAGATAAAGACTCAGACGAAACGAATCCCTGCCTCCAACCCCTCAGAACCTCATGAGTAATACGTACGTTGAAATTGGTACAAGGACTACGGCTTCACGGAACAGATCAACTCCAACCGCAACGCATCACAAGTTTTATAGCTAAGCGGTGAAGGTCAACGACATAAATTACATATGGTCCGTGCACGCGAGAGCGAGCACAGACTAAAAAAAAAACCTTATTCACAAAATCACACTCAGGAACTCTCGCATGAATACACTAGCATGATTTTATATGACAGAATTGTGGAACGTGAAGAGGAAAGAAAGGGCAGGTTCATCATGGGCTAAAAACTGCTCAGATTATTGAAATCACACTTATTGTTTATGAGGATAGGGAGGGGGGGCAGAGGTCCCTCGGGCTCCGAAAGAGCCCAATGGCACCCGGAGAGTAACCCAAGAGCCCGAGCTCATCGGGTTCCTCGAGTCTCCTCGTCTCAGTTCATCTCAACTTGTCTCTAATAATTTCAGCCAGTCTCGACTCGTCGCACCCAACTCGACTCGCCTCAACATATTTCGACTGATCTTAACGCACGTCGACCAGCCTTGACGCGGTCCTTCCTCTCTGTGTCAGTAATCCGAGGACTGTAATTATTATTTTTTCTACTCAAACATTTCACAGATATAAATTTTTGTGTGTATAGGTGCTACAGCGTGGGGAGGGGAAGCAGGTGTACCAGGGTTTGGAGGGGCTTCGGGAGAGCCTCAAATTTCTTCAGGGGTCTCAATGGTGTCTCAAAGGGCCCCAGAAGGGTCCAAGTGGGTCCCCAAATCCTCCTCGTTTTCCAAGTCCCCTGGGTTCCCGCAACCCCCGAGTCCCTCGAGTACCCTCTTTTACCCGGGTCACCTAGTCTCAACCAGCCTCGATACATAATAACCAATGCAAAATTTATCATCATGAAAAAAGGGCACAGATAAATAATAGAGCCCACGAAATAAGAAATACTAGAACACTAAGATAAAATGTTAATGATCTATAAAATGAATAATCATCCATCCACCCCAATAGTGGGGATGGTCCTTATACAGGTGCTACTGGCACTTTTCAGAAATGAGGTGTGAAGGAATTCTAACATATAAAGGCCTACATATTGTCTTGGAATTTTCATTATTCGTTTTTCTTTATATATGTAGTCTTTTACGTTCCTCCAGGTTCGGTTTTCATAAGATTACATTGTCCCGTCTGAGACCTTCAGGTATGTCTATTTTGCCTGGTAGAAGATGATTCACGACGAAGTGTGCCACATTGCCGTGGATTAATTTCTTCTCCCGTTCATTCCACGGATTGCGAGTTGTCGCTTTCCTTTGCACACCAGTTGAAGAAAAAAAATCTAATGAACATAATATACAAAAATAAACGTTATATTTAGTCAGTTTAATAAGGTCCCTCTTGAACAGAAAAAGTGTTTGCGTACAGCATAACTGAAACGTGGCCAGGTGGCATCGTGCAATTTTCTACGGGCCGTAAACAACAATGATGTGTTGGGTCTGAAAAAGTCAGTAGGCTATAGTAACCTCATGAGCACCTCAATAGAGTCTTTTTAGGCCTCTTCTCATCATAATCTGATGGCATAGGTATTCAAAGTGACCTTAGTGAACTTGGGCAGTGGTCTGAAAAGTTGCAAATGAACTTCAATGGTAAAAACGAACAGTTATGCCTATCGGAATATACAATATAAATTCTGAATTCACGATAGTAGACCAGCAAATGCCTTAGGTGGACCGACATCGTATTACAGAACGTTTAAACGTAGGCGGAGAGAGTGTGTTAGGTCACGATGGCAAAAATGAGAAGGTGACCTCAATGACAGTGAATTAAATGTCTTATTTACATAAATGTTTCATCAGCTAGAGTGTTCTAACACCTTTATTTGATGCTCTTTTCTCCCTTTACGTAACTACCTTCTAATTTTAGGAATCGTGCGGTAGGCATTCGAACTTTATTATATATGAGTAATTATACAATTTTTGTACGGCTTTTTTGTACACTGGCTAATGAAGTTACCCGAGATAAGTGAAGAGCAACACACCTCGATGCACGTAGAGATTAGTCTGTTTACATTTTTTTAGCAATTAGATTATTTTTATTAAAATCAATTGTCTGGGTCATTCTATTGTTGTTGTCTCTGTTTAAGTTTGGAACGAGATGAAGAGTTTGCGAAAGGAGGAGTCCGGGAAGGGGAGGTGATGAAAGATGCAAACGACCAGCTGTTCCTGGGAAGTGGTGGTGTACGGTAAAGGTGAGCCGAGTATTTTGGAGTGTAGTTGAATGTCGAGGAAGTCAGAGAGGCTGACATTGTTGCTGTGAGGGGTGGTGCACGGAAACCAGTTTTGGTACATTACTAAGAAGAAGGTACAAGAGGTGGAAGAGGTGATGAATGCAGGAAAGCTCCATGTTTCGACGGGGTGCGACTGAGTGCTTGAAAAGGGATGGAGTAACGATTGTGGAATGGCTGGTGAGGCTACCTAATCTTTGTTTTATGTCGGGCGTTCAGTGGCGCATTGCTTGTATTGTTCCACGTACAAGGGCAAAGGAGATAAAAATGAATCCTGCATTTAGCGAGGTATCAGTTTGTTATGTGTCGTCGGTAAGTTGTACGGGAGAGTGCTGATCAAAAGGATTAGAGACTACGGATGGCGCTATTGGCGAGGAAAGTATGACTTCAGGAGTGGTAGATGGTGTTCATATCAGATTTTATGCGGTGAAACAAGTCTGTGCCGGTATGAATGAAGGGCCGTCTGGTGCCCGTACCTCAGCTGCGACAGGTTGACTCTGTCACCCCTGGGCAACCCCAACTACTCCACGTCCACCTCAGGCGGGTGACTCTGCAAGATCGTATTGACTCTGTTCATTTAATGCAAGAGTTGTGGAGTGTGTGGGTGTGTATCTTTATGTGCCTAGATGTGTTATCTGTTATCTGTGCACTGAAGAGTGTAATGAGCTGTAAGACGTTAAGGTGGAGAGCAACGAGATGGCTGAAGGAGGTAGTTGTCTTAACGGTGCTCTACAAAGTGGAGACTAGGAGGGTGAGACAAGAGAGAGAATAAGGATAAATGTTTGCGAACTAAAATGCTTGAGGAGCATGGCCGGAAAGACGCTGAGAGTTGGCATCAATAACGATGTTGTTCAAATTAGAACGAGGATGGTGAAGACATCAGAGGACAAAGTAGATGCGCGTGTTCTAAGGTGGCTCTGGCACATGTTTAGGATGGATGATGGGTGAGTGGTGAAAAGGGTGAAGGCGGAAGTGAGTGGAGGTAAGTCTAGAGGTTGACCAAAGTTTGAGGTGGATGGACGACGTGCAGCTGGCTCTAGGAGGGAGAGACACGAGTGTGGAGGTAGTTAGAGAGCGTGCAACAAATAGGTGTTGTGAAAGGTTGAGATTTTGATGCAGCCCTGATGTGTTTTCCCGTCTTTGGCAGCTCTTTGAGGAACGGGATGATCGTGGGGGAAAAGGCCCGATCACTATGACGCAGCGGAGGTAAACCAGTCCTACAGTCGGGCCCTGCTGCTGACACTGACCTCGGACCGCACTCATACCCCAGAGTGAGAATTGCGGTATCCTAAGGCGGAACCCTTTAGCGCATAAAACCTAAGTTGTTTGCGTGTGAGTGCATGAGAGAAATGTGTACCGATTTTCAGTGAAAACTTCATGAACGAATACAGTAAATGAGCCTTCCTGTACCATTTGCAACATAAATCGTAATTTCTCTAAATTTGAAATTTATATCAAAACGTGTTGCAGTCCCACGCACTCAGAACTATAAATGGTGTACAGAAGAAAAGATAACTTTAATTTTGATATAATCCCATTCAGGGATTTGACAGTGAAAAACAACGATGAAAATGGTGAAAACTAAATTTTTCTCAGTCTTATTCACCACGGTGACGAAGAGAAACCGGTCATCGCTTTCCCTGTGGTCACTGCGGCGGCCACCGGTTACTTCGGGGAGAAATTCGTCTGGGAAGTTAATGAATGTATTTAATATAGCAACGCACGTATGCAAACATTTTGTTCTAGTTGAAAAAAAGTCAAGTCGATTTCCAATGTGAGTAATTTTAATTAGTGGAACTTGAATCTATTTCATTCAAGATTTTCTTATCAATCATCATCCATTACATTGAACTTTCTCAATACCATTTATGAACAATTGTTTGATCAAGGATACGTATCGTAATTTGTGCTAAATTATCGAGCACCATCACGTTGTTCCCCGATCACACCGTTCTAATTTGTAGATTCTCATTCCGGATTCCATCCTCCCTATTTCACTCCTGCCATGCTTCTTATAATCAAGCCTCTTATTTCATCCAAATTCCAGCAAGTATAAGCCTCACATCACTTTTCCAATTCAATGTCCTGCATCACATTCCGCATTTAGTCTCCTTAAAACCGTCCATTCCTAATTCACTCTATTACACACATTCGAATCGAGGGTTTTACCTTGGGGATCAGGAATTTAAAACTTCACTTAGAGCAGGAGTGAATCCACCCATATTGTGGTGTTCGTCGAACATTTCATTGCTTCGCATTAGTTACAGACTCTGATTCGCCAATAGCCACATCTTCCACAAGCAGGAGTTGACTCAACTGACAACCAAGTCCGTTTAGTCCATAACCACTTAATGCTATCGAAGTGCATTCCACACCATATTATCGAATGAAACATATAATCAAATTCTTGTTGATGGTTAACGAAAAAAGTAGCCAAATCGAAAAAAACAGGGAATACCACTTGTTAAAAAAAAACAGTTATATGCTCGAAACATAGAAATATTACTATCTTAGTTAAATTACAGAGATAAATTCACAATACAGCCGCTGACAAAACACATCACCCACAAAATTTGAACATCTGCGTCTAACCGCAATAATGGCAAACGACACAACGTATATTCCTAGCATAGAAAATCTATCAGGAAGCGGCGGGATCAACTTCAATTCACCGCGGAAAAAAATATAGCTAGCAGTTCTAATGCAGTTCGTGCAGTTGGATGTTATCAATACGAGCAAAAGCTCCATGTCTGGTACTTTTAGCTTCGTTACTCCGGTAGCCTGTTGCGGTTTCCTTCCACCAGTTTCATTATATAGTCGTGCGCCTCTAGCTGCCTCAATAGCTACCAACAGCATTCCTTATTTAGGGTCTGTAATATACTGCATTACAATCCAATAACTTCGACTCTAAATTTAAACACTCAAACTGTACAATCTTGTATTGCCGCTTGCATTGGAGGGACACTGAGAATTGCCCATGGGCTATTCTGCCGAAGTGGCACTCACAATGACAAATAGCTTGGGTCACGATGTGGTGGTGGGGAAAAGATGCCAACTCTCATTATCGTTGCGTGCATTTATTTGTACATCGTTGGCCAGAGTCAGAAAACATGAAATCAATTTGCCTGACCGACTCAATGGAAGTAATCAAGTTTCAACAGTTTATTCGTGCGTGTTGTGCATGTGAGCTGACCCATTACTTGCCTCTTCAAGCATCAAAGTGACGGTGTTCCATTAGTTTTACCTCTAAATTTATATAACGAGAAATGAAGCACTTTTTCAAGTAAAGAAGTTAGCAATAACGATGTTAACATATTATCATAAATTAAACTATTACGGAGGCCGTGTTTCACTGAGAGTCATGCACAATATGTTCAGATGGTGCGAGCGTCTTTGTCCCACGGACAGTTGGTACATTCTCTGTTCCAAGCAATTATCTGTTGCACTACGAATTCTAATTAAATGTCAACCTCAATAGGCCGCTGTGGCACGCTGTGACATCATTCAGATCTCAATTTTTCTCAAATTCGCAAGTGACCCACGTCACTTTAAACATTCTATACTGTTTGCAACGTGACCGGCGACAGACAGACACACAGACGACAGACACATGCACTGTCTCTAACCCAATAGTATTTTTGGGCAAATTTATCGATGTAGCATGAACTTACCATCTGACGGCAAGGAACTTTCCCGTGTCCAATGATGCGACATAACGGAGCCGTCTCTCTTCGAGCCTGAAACGAAATGTATCAAAGATAATTCTCCAATGAACAAATGTATTTTATATTCTGAACGTAACAAGGCCCTTCACGAAATTAAACAAAAATTATTTGAGCAAGACGGAAAAATATAAATCATGTTTAACAGGGGTTTAGTGCGCAACTATCAAACAATGATTTACTACACTCTGTAAGCAAGTTGTCACCAGGACCTCCGCGATGGCAAGATCATACATTGAACAAACAAACCCAAAGCTGCACAGATTAGATTATCCGACCCTCAATGT
>SDVV010010684.1:0-16149 GCA_016164225.1 Gammarus roeselii
CTAACAATTCCTATAACTGTGTGAGATAACTATTCCAAATTCCGAAAACAATACAAATTCAGCATATATCAACCGATCATTACTTAGTATACATAACACAATATAATAACTTACAATGTATCCATATCGTTCAGCTACTCTCGCTATTGGATATCAAACCGATACGCGCTATACAAAAAATCGAGATACGACTACCCGAACAGTCTACACACGCTTGATAACGAATCATTTGGATTATGGTACCACCTATATATCTGGTTCCGAACTGGTTAATGCTTTATGGGGTAGATAGATTCTCGTAACGAAGCTTCTGCATCCTAAGAAATATATACATCAACCCGTGAACTATCAAACTATTATACCAAACTATTCCTAAAGATATTATACTCATATGAAATAAATAGATGACGAACACAAAACCTTGCCTAAATTCAATATCAGGCTGGTACCAAACAGGGCCGATCGCACACTAAGGATGCAAATCGAGTTATAAAACATACCTACCAAACAATTCATATTAACAGTTTATACAATATATATAACGATAAACGAACAAAACACACAAGATATCACAATCCAACCGCTAAGAACCCATCAACCAGCCTCCGAATGAGTCAATTATTCTCCAACTAGATAAGAATACAAACATATAAGTTCAGAAAAATGCTAAGAATTTTAAACCAGTCATATATATATACATATATATATATATATATATATATATATATATATATATTGATATAAATCCTCAAACATAGCAATCATACCACGAAAATTACCGATAAGATAATGAACAGTGTCCAACAAAACTCATGACTGAACAATTCAGGAGCGCATTCAACTTTTTGCCTTGGGGATCCCTACACCCCACCCCTCCAGAAATGTGTTATAACAATATTTCTACCCGCAACGAATATATATATATATAAGACGAGCAACAGATTGTGACAGAGCACACGCTATACAGCCATTTAAAGCAGAAAAAAACTTTATAAATGCAATAAAAATTATTAATTAATAGAAACATGAATGTTCAAAACATAACAACTTGCCAATCTAGGCCCGTCTGTTTGCACCGCCCGTAAGCCAACCGAAAGCCAACCGTAAGCCGCCCGTTAGTCTTTTTGGCCTGTTATCTGATTCAGGTTCCCAGAAGTAATTGTTTGACCCAAAAGTAATTAACTTGACTCCAAAAGTAATCAATAAGTACAATGTTCTAGTTATATACCAGCTAAGTCGGACCCCAAAAGTAATTAGATACATCCTACCCATTACATTGTTCGAATAGCTCAGCGCGTTTTCGCACCGTTGTACACTACTTTTATCCTCACGGTAACATCCTGGGAAATAGGTACCGATCAGAAAACAAGCATGATGCTGTACAGAACATTAATCTGCTCAAGCCTTGATTACGGAGCTATCGTTTGCAGTTCTGCAGACAAAACAATCCTCGAACCCCTCTCGATCATCGCAAACAACGCTAAGCTCATCACAACCGTCACGTTTCGTTGAACTCGCATCGAATCACAGAATGTGCGAGCCAATGAGCTTCTGCTTCCTCTTCGGTGGCTCAAATTCATACTACAATAGTATTTCGGGACTGGGAGAATAATTAACAACCCAACCATTAAACCACATCACCAACACTTCCAATAAACGTCTCTTAGCCGCCAACATAGTTATTTGTCTGTCATTATTTCTACGCTTGGACAACTTACTGACTTCGCTAGACATGACGCGCAAATTCTCACCTGCTTGGATGATAGACCCACAGCCGGTTAACTTAGATTTGCCAATGTATCGTAAAGCAGCGACCCAAATCAATACGTAATGCCAAGAATTATCGAGACTACAAGGAACAATACTAGGATCTCCGCCACGTATACACTGACTGCTCCAAAACCGTCGACGGAATGTGAGATTGAGTTCAAGATTATGGACTTATCTCCACCTGAGCCTCAACGCAAGTCATCGCAAGCTCCCCCGTAGGGCACGGAGATCATCGATTCTGGTCGGTTTGCATACCTTAAATCTCTGACTTTATCACAGTTAGAATTAATAGAGATTTATAATTTTTTTACATACGCTTGATGCGTACAGGAACGGAAAGTGGCTTAACGTAGCTACATAAATAGATTATAGTCTCTGTGTATTGAGGGGTGAACGGACCACCACGCCTGTACCGATATTTGGGTTTTACACTGCTTCGTATACACTGTAGCGGTATTTGGGTTTTACACTGCTTTACACTTGCCGGTAGGTTAGATCAGTGGGTAAGCCTTGTAGGATGCACGGGGCTTAAGAAAACTTGTCGGACTGCTGCGAGTGCGTTACAATCCATTTGTAAATGTTTCTAGCTGATCGCCACCTGGTGGCAACAGAATTTGATTTTGAAATTGGCTCGAACATCTGTTGAAAAGAAATTAGTAGTTATGTGTTGCTCTGTTCCCTGCTGCACCAGGTCCCGCCCGAATCTGTGCTACAGAAGAGAAGATTGTTAGTTTTCCACACTACACAGAAGAATGAATTTCAAATTTCAGGGTGAGATTCCTGAGGAGCATCTCCAAGGAATAGGGTTGTACTAAGTGCTTTATTTCGTCAATATATAGCAGGTGAGATGCCAGAGGGGCATATCCCAAGGAATAAAGTTGCATTTTTCAAAATGACATGCGAGAGGGGCATCTCCAAATAATACTGTTTCACTCCTCCTAACACATGGAGGAAAGAAGTGACGAAAAGCGAAGGGGTGATACTATTTTTTTTTTCCTTTTTTTTTCTTCCCTCCTGACACGGAGTGTTGACGAAAAGAAAAGAGAGTAACCCATCGTGTAGACAGGGTCCCTCTATAGGAAGACTCACTGACTCGACAGATGGATGATAGGAGTCGAATCTACGCTGTTCCGTAGAGCTGAGCAATTGCTTTTCACTAGATGCGGTTCGGTTTTCGGATACCATGGGGTGGGTGGGTTTGAATGCTGCTGCCGTTGCGGCTCATTGGCAGTCGCCAATAAGCCGCAATGGCAAACGCCGGCATACTTTCTCTCTCACTAGGAAGTTCGTAATTGTGTTCTATCTTTTCTTTTTTCTTTTGCCCTCCCGGCAGAGGGAGTAGAAGAGAAATAAAAAAAGACTACCATCGTGTCGGCCAAATTCCTCCATTGGAAGATACTCATTGCCTCAACAATGGATGATGTTCGTCTAATATAAGCAGTACCATTAAGTTGAAGAATTGTTATCCTCTTGGTGCGGGTTCGATTTTTGTATACCATGGGATGTGGGGTTGAATGCTGCCGTTGCGGCTTATCGGCAAGGGCCACTGAGTCGCCGTCAGACTTCCACCCGCACTATGTTGCTCGCGATTTTTTAGGTTTCTTTCTTTTTCTTTCTCCCTCCAAACACATGGAGTGAAGAAGAGAAGCAAAACGAGACACTACCATCTTGTCGGCAATGTATTCTCCACAGGAAGATACTCATTTCCTCATTAAATAGATGATATCCGTCGAATCTACGCCGCACCGTAGAGTTCAGCAAGCTCTCCCCCTGGTGCTTGTTGGATTTTCGTATACCATGGGGTGTGGGGATGAATTCTGCCGTTGCGGCTCATCGGCAACCAGAGAGTCGCCGGCAGAATTTCACCCGCACTAGGTAGTTCGTAATTGTTGTCTCTCTTTTTCCTTTTTATTTTTTTTTATCTTTACACTGCGGGAAGAAATAAAAATTCCATCGTGTCGGCTGGGTGCCTGTATAGGAAGATACTCACAGTCTCATCAATGAATGATATCCATCAAATTTACGCCGTACCGTTGAAATGAGCAATGGCTCTCCTCCTGGTGCGGGTTCAATTTTCGTATATAATGGGGCTGGGGGTGAATGCTGCCGTTGCCGCTCATCGGCAGTTGCCGCTGAGTTGCCGACAGACTCACCTATTAGCCAGTAAAGGGAGGGGTAATCGTACCACATGAAAAATAATATATATAGCGAGTAAAAATATAGGTTATCCCTCAGAGTCGAAACCGCAGCATCGAGTTTTAGCAGGGTCTCCTCTTAAGAGGTTTGATTCTCAAATACCATAGTCCCTGCATCTGCTTGCCTCGTTGTAAGGCTTGAGACAGCAGCTGGCTTCACAGGCTAGCGGGATGGGTGATTGCGAGTAGCTGTTACGGGCTCACACCCTGTACCGGTGGCCCTGACGTGGGTTTAGGGTTGGATGAGAGTCGCGGGAACCACTCTCACCCGGTATATCCCGGGAAGAATGATCGTACCGAGAGGCAGTATTATCAGTCAGTCTGTACTTGCAATGTTAATAGTAGAAACTATTCATATCCGGGATGAAGTTTTTCAAGCGCTCGAGTTGGTAAGCTATAATAATCATTACATTGCTATTTATATTGAAATTGTCAGAAATAATGATTATACTATTACCAGCGATAATACGTTTATTGTTACTAATAATGAAATCATTAGTAATAATAACTTGTATGGTTAGAAGAGTTGTGTCATGCTCCTTCCTTATATACCAGTAATAATAATAATTTCGACAGCTCCTGGAAAAGCCATGTCGTTCTCACGTTAAACGATTTACGAATCCCAGTGTTTGGCGAGCGCATTTTTGAACGCATTCGTGGATTCAGAGCCAATTACCGCAGCTGGTAAATTGTTCCGAATTTGAGAGATTGCAGTCGGGAAAAGTATTCCGCTATAGTCATATCGAAACCTCTTTCCACAAGTTTCGCCTCGTTGTTTCGGGTACGAA
Source organism: Gammarus roeselii (assembly GCA_016164225.1). Lineage (NCBI taxonomy): Eukaryota > Metazoa > Arthropoda > Malacostraca > Amphipoda > Gammaridae > Gammarus > Gammarus roeselii. The sequence continues at coordinate 4,754 of SDVV010010684.1, forward strand.
TCTTGTGGTTTCTGTCAAAGAGGCCGATTGGGCTAACGTTATTGAATCCCTTCAGGTATTTGAAAGCTTCAATCAGCTGGCTTCTCTGTCTCCGCTGCTCGAGGGTGATGAGGCCAAGATTCTTCAGCCTATCATCGTAGCTATGGTGATGTAGCTGCGAGATGAGCTTAGTAGCACAATGCTGTATGTGTTCCAGTTTGGCTATGTTTACTCTCATGTATGGAGATCATAGTTGTGTGTTGTAGTTGCTTCTTTTTTCCACCGGATCCTGAACGCGAAGTCAACGCACGCTCCCCCTTAGGGCGTGAATATCAATCGATTCTGGTAGGTGAGCACGCTTTTGTGCGAGAGTTTAAATTAGATTTTCAACTCTAACGTATCAGCATGGTTGTGCGTTCGGGAACGGAAAGGATTCAAATAAGAGGGGCGCCAAACAGATTCATGGAGTCCGGTATGTTTTTCAAAAACAATTTTTTTTCTGCTAGGCTGCTTCTGTGAACCGGCGTTGTAGGTTGCACGGGTGGCTTGAGAAGGCTCGTCGGGCTGCGGCGAGTGCATTACAATCCATAAGTTAGTTTCCCGCTGATTGCCACTTGGTGTCAATAGGGCATGGTGGTGCGTCCGGTCCCATGTCTACGTCCATCAGGTGATTGTGGGTTATCCACGTGTGTCCCGCGCATAAACGTTTAACGAACACTTGGTCTCTTCTATTGGAAAACTTGGTGTCCCATTCTCCTACGGATGGCTTAACTCCAAGCATCTTTTGTGTACTCTGCTGCCACAGATCGTTCCGTTGAGATGTCATACGCGAGTTGATGACTGGGAACCAGTCTCGGTAATGTATAGAGTTGAATTGTTATTGGTGGGTAGACACCCGTTAAGCGAGGGAATCTGCACGCTCGTTTCCTTGCATTCCCACGTCTCCAGGGATCCAGCCGTACTCGACCACTTGACCCGTCTTGGACATCGTGAATAGGTCGTGTTGCATTTTTGGAAGGGCCGGGTGATCATAGTGCAGAGTGAGCACCTGGGAGAGAACTCAGACTGTCTGAAAATACAACATATCTGGGGAGGCGGTCAATTTTTGTTATGGAGATGGCTAATTCGAGTGCGTGCAGCTCTGCAGAGAATACAGTGACTTTTTGGGGTAGGGATGCCGAACGTGAGGTCCCGCTGCACACAGCGGCCGCTCCTGAGGTTTTGGACCAGTCATTGTACATGTGGTGGTTGTCAGAGTATTGTTATAAAGCCATAAAGCCTTGAGAATTCTCGGCGGTTGTTTCTTTAGGGTACACTTGCAGATCTAAGTTGACCAGCGGTGGGCTTATCATCGATGTTGGTGTTTTGATTCGAAGAATTCAATAGGAGAATGAAGGCTCGATTGCCTTGCGATTGATGTTCAGCAAGGTCAGTATGTTGTCCACAAGCAGGGAAAAAGGTGAACACATATTCTTTTTAGCCGCTAAGAGGCGTTTTTCGATAATGTTGGTGACGTCGCTGAGAGCTGGGCTATTGATAAAGCTCCTTGTCTTGAAATAGTATTGTAGCGAGAGTTTGTCTCTCCGGAGTGGAACAGGAAGCTCGTTAGCAAGCACGTTCGGGGATTCGATGGGAGGGAACGGAACGCGCCGGTTATGATACGCAGAGCGTTGTTTACGATGATGTAGAGTGGTTCAAGAGTAGTTTTGGCTGCTGAACCATTAACCACGGCTCCACAGTCAATGCGCGAGCGTATTATTGTTCTGAATAACATCATGCCGGTGTCCCTATCGGCACCTAATTTCAGGAATGTTGCCAAGAGGATAAGTCCGGTTGCCTTTTTCTAGCAGAGTGCTGTTCAGTGAGGCAGGTTTTGGTGTAAGCCGGGCACATGAGTAAAATGCATGCTGTTCGTTTCGGATGGACAGAATCGGAATCCGTTTAAGGAGGCCCAGTTCCCGACTAGGTTTAGACCTTTGTGGAGTTCCTGTTGAATTGTCAAGAGGCTAGGGTGCCTGAAGTCTTTTTGTTAGTCGTCCACGTATTGTGATGAAAGCAATCTTCCGTCGCGCGGGAAAATGTCTGCTATCTGGTCAATCTTGAGTTTAAAAAGAGTGACACTGAGGACGCTTCCCTGGGGGAACATTCATTTCTTGCGGATAGGTTGGTGACAGGATGTTGCCGACCTTAACCTTGAATGTGCGATTTTGCAAGAATTAGTGGATGAAACGTGGTGGGTGGCCTCTCAGCCCTTTGCGGGGGAGATCCTTCATGATGCCGTATTTCCAGATAGTATCATACGATTTTTCGACGTAGAATATGGAAACCACATGTTCCTCTCGGGCAAATGCCTGTCTATTGTCAGATTCCAGTCTTACAAGGTAGTCAGTCGTAGATTGGCGCTTGCGGCCGCCTCACTGGATGCTGTTCAGGCCTGCATGCATATAGAGGTAGTCGGCAGGGCGCGAGTTCATCATTCTTTCCATATACTTACAGAGAACGCTGGTAGGAGCAATAGGGCGGTAGCCATGTGGGTCACCGTGAAATTTCCCGGGTTTAGGTACTGGGATAATTAAAGATACCCGTTATTGATTGAAAAAAAATTAGTTTGAATACATTGTGTTGAACACTTTTAATAGGTGCTCACGGGCGCCATCTGGGAGACTCAAGGTCATGTTGATGTGCACCCGGTCCGCCCGGGTGAAGTTTCACGTGCATGGTCTATGGCGCACTGTAGTTCGTTGAGGGAGAAAGGTTTGTTGTAGGCCTCTTCGTTTCTAGAAGGAAAGTCAAGATGTTTACTTTTTCGTAAGTCCTTTTCCCGTTGAAAAGCAGCAGTGTAGCTTGTTGACCGAGATATCTAGCTAAAAGTCTGTGCTAGTTTATTTCGATTTCCGCGTAGAAGAATGAATTCTGCCACCGTCTGAAAGAATGGGGATAGGTCGCTCGGGTTTTCCCTGGATACGTCGGATTTTTCCCACACTTGAGAGAGGGGGATTTTCGTTTAATAGTGTTGACTAACTGAGTCCAGCTTTCTTGTTTCTTCTCCACTCGCAGTTTTCGATGTACGGCAGATGCTCTTTTCCACGCTACTCGGTTCATGGGAGACTGCATGTCGGTAGGCATTGTATAGCCTTTCATGCCTATCTTTTGCTTCTTGCACCTCTCGGCAGCACCATGGTTTCGGAAGGAAGGTTGAAGGTGCATATTGTGGAATGCTTGCCTCAGCTGCAGCTTAAACTTTTTCGTTTAGTTGGATGGCGAGGTCATGTACCAAAATGTTTTCGGGCATGCCATTCATATCGCGCCACGCTAAGAGTGCCGAGTATTCCTCCCAACTGGCTCTCCGATAGTTGAATCGAAGTTCTTGTGGGGCAGGATTTCTTGGTTTGGTTGGTGCGAAGCGATATGATGACTGGGTTATGGTCGCTGTCGTGTGCTGAAGATAGGACTCCCCAAACTAGTTGGGGTTCCAGAGCGGGGGAGCATATGGATAAATCGATTGCAGTTTCACTTTCGGGGTTGATTCGGGTGGGTTTTCCGTCGTTGAGAAGGACCAGGTTGTGAATGTTTATGGTGTTAGCCATTTCACTCCCTTGGGGTCTGTTCTCACGCATCCCCATGTTTCATGGTAGCTGTTGAAGTCTTCAAGGAGGAGTATTGTCGGGAGCAGTTGGTTCATCAATTCGGCCATTAGGGCTTCTGAGAGGTCATGGCTTCGTGGTGAGTAGATGGATACCACTGATATTGGTCTTGAGACGCACATCTTTACGGCGATAGCTTGGAGTTTTGTTCTCAAAAGAAGTTAGAGGTGAGGTACGCTTTGGTGGATCATAAGTGCCACTCCGCCGTGAGCAGTCACATTGGTGTCCCCTTCGCGGCGATGTATGACATATTGGGGATTCTGAAGGTGGCGGTCTCTCGGAGTTTGATATTTTGGAGGCCTATCACCAAAGGTTAATGTGTGGTGATTAATGATAGTAATTTGTTTATCTTGTTTCCGAGTCCCTGGTCGTTCCACTGAAGTATTTTGCCTTTCATTTTGAAGACTGTTCACACTCAGACCTTGATGATCTGGAGTGGTCGCGTGATTTGCTGGAACTGTCGTGGTGTTCTTGTCTTTGAGTTTGCCCAGGGGATCCGTGTCGAGAGTGTTCGCACAAGCGTCCGCTACGGTATAAACGGTCTGCTGTGATTGTTGCGGTCATGGCTGTGAGTGTTCTTGTAGGAGGACTGTGGCTTGTGCTCTTTGTGTTTGCCTCTTGAGCGAGAGCGCTCTTCTTCCGTGGTAGGCTATTTGATCTGGGCGGGTGGTTGTGTAGACTGCGAGCTAATTGGGCCAGGTAAGGTGAATGGTTGTTCAAAAGTCTCGCGTATGAGTTTTTCGGGATAGGTTTGAAAGAGTCGTCGTCGAGGCAGTGATCGTTCTCGCTTCTGGCGTGTTCGTGAGTCGGGTTTGTGAACGGGGGGTCGAGTCCCTCGCAGTTGTTTTCCACGAATGGAGCCGCAGTTGAGACTGATGGAGGTAGTTATGAATTCTTGTCTTAGCAAGACGTTATTTGCGAGTTGTTACTGATCTTTTTGCTCATTGGCACCCAGGCATCGTAGGCTTCTTCGACTCTGCCTATTCGTTTTGGTAGCTGTGAGCCTTGCTGCGTGGTCGACTGCGGAGGAAGCATCCATCTATGTGTCCTCCTGAGTACTACAGGAATTATTGCTAGGACCGTTCATCTCTAGGACAGGGGAGCTCGCTGGGCTGAGGGAGGAAGCACAGCAGCCAGGCAGGAGTGTTGGAGTCATGTTACGATGTTGTCTTGACGATGTGTGGATATCGTCGGATGAGTTACGTTGAATTGACGATTTGACTGCTTTGGCATAATCAAAGCGATTTGGGTTATCGTCTTTCCAGATTTGGATGTTTTTTCCGTGTAATTCTGAGCTCGTTTCGTGTGATTCGTTATTTCTTTTTGGTCCTTGTATACTTGGCAGTCGCGGTCGCCTGCCTCATGGAAGCATGAGCAGTAGTAGCATTTAGGGTGGCGGGCTCTGCAGTTTTTTCTATCGTGCTCGCCGGCACACCTCTTACAGCGTTGGGGTGTAAGCGCCTGACAGTATTTGATGACGTGGCCGTATTCAAGGCATATTTTGAGCATTGGATGCCATGTTGCAACTGGATAAGTTTTGGATCTTTCTTGTTCACTCAGGATTGGTATGAATTCCGGTGCGTCGTATCCTGGGAAGGTAATTTGGTATGCAGTAGAACTTGCGTTGCTTGATTTTATCCATGTTGCTAGACAGACTTCGGTAACTCAGTTTTCCTCAGCCAGGCCTTCTGCCAAAGTACCGAGGTCGGTTGTAGGTGTGTAGGGGAAGGTAAACATCATTCGTTTGATATCGTTGAAGGACGGATGTATTTCAACTGTAACTTGGAGTTTGTTTATATGGGTAATCTTTCGTATAGCGTTACTTTGTTTAGGTTCTACGACCAGGGCCAGATACTTCATTCCCTGTCGTTGGATGTCTTTCGGTTTTCCTCCTTGTTTTTTGAGAGTGACATTATAAATAGATTTGTTTAAAAGGCAACTTAGCTTGCACCGCTATCTTTGAGCGTTATGAGGAAGTAAGTGGGGTCTTTGCTCCTGGGTAGGAGGGTCATCCTGAGAAGAGCGCATCGAGACCACGGCCTCTCGTCGCCCGACCCCGTGGTCTATCTGGCATTTGAGGATCACTCTATCCATCTCATCCTCTGGGCAATCTTCAAGTCCGGTAAGGTGGCCGTTTACTTTGCAGTAAAAGCAGTGCGGTTCTTCGGACTGGCACGATTTGGGATATTCCCGTTGCCATGGTCGTCTTGGGAGCTGTATGAACATCTATGCTTACCATTACAGGATCCGCTCGTGTGTCCGTATTTCTGACATTTATAACATCATATCAGACATCTCTCGAATGATGTAACCTTGGTTTTGGTGGTGCAGAAGGGAATGTCTAGGTATTAATGGGGAGTAGAGGTCAGTTGAATTTTAGTACTAGGGCTGTGCTGGTGTCTACTTGGTGTGATATTTGGTGCGATTTTTGCTTCGACCACGCATTCCTCTTATTGAACGAGTCCAGTAATGTACTCCTCGATTTCCTCCTTCGGGATATTTTCAACGTAAGTCAAACCTGAACTTGTAGAGAAAGTCGGGTGGGGTACAATTGTGCAAGGCTTTTCACAGTCTAATTTTGGTGAGAATTGAGTCACTTTGACGTATCGTGTCTACTCTGATGGCAAAGCCTTCGTCGCCGCTGGTGGCTACACTCAGGACTGGATGGCCAGTGAAGGAGCCCAGCTCTTTTTGCACAGAGTGTATGCCACTGTATGGACAAATATCCGGTAAATCGTTGGCGTCGAACGTGATCTTTAGGTGCTCGGGAAAGGTGGGACTATTGTTGAACGGTTGTGTTCGTTAAATGACATGTACTGCTTTTTCCTTGAAGCTCTCGGAGTTCGGTTGGAGTTGTTGTGGGGTGGCGAGTCGTCGCGGTTGTCATCGGAGGATGTGGAAGAAAAAGTGCTTACGTACGTGCAGATTCTTTGGTTGGTCGGGTTTTCACGAGTTCGTCGACTTGAAGGAGTATAGCTTCGACATGACACTAGAGTCTCGCTAGATGGCCGTCGATTGTGTTTGGTCTTGTCAACTCCTCGATGCGGTCGTTTCTTCGAGCATCCTTGGCCGAGGTGGCGCTGGTCGTCTTTGAGATGCCGACGTTCTTGATTGTTGGAATCTTGGTCTTCGTCACTCCGGAGGGGATGCTGGCCCATTCCAAATGGGGTCTCCTCCTGCTCCCCATCGGCCCGGTGCTTCACGCCAGGGGGCTCACTTTTGATTGCCTTTTGACCGGCTTTACAGTCTATACTTTCAACGTTACACGACCTCTGTTTTAGCTAAACAACGTGAGGTTTAAGGTCCTAGCACAAATAGGAGACCAATATGTGTTATTTGGGGGTTCTCTGCAACAACAGTAAAACGTGGTGAATGGAACAGTGAAATTTCTCCTGAGACCAAAATTGGACTGCATGCTTGAGGTGACGACGGGCAACGGACTACGGACTTGTACAACGGCAATAATGTGTTCTTCGTTTTGCAGAGGAAGTTTTGGGAGATGACACCAAGGTTACAGTTAGATATCTTGTAACTTCGACCTGCACTTTCCATTTCATTTTTTTCGAGATTAGGACGTCCAAATCTTTCAGCTGGTCAACATTTGCAAGATCGTTTTCTACCATCGTGTGGTTGAAGTTGGAATTGTGACACCCCATGTGTATAACTGTACACTGTAATACCATTCGTAACGAAATTAAACATACTAGTCAAGCATAGCGCTTTAGACCTTTTCTTCTGATCTCCGAACTGCAAAACAAACAGTCGCAGTGTTTTTCTGCCTGAGGATTTGAACGATAATAACGTTATGGCGTCTTCGACTACGTAGTATTTCTTCAAATGTGATAATCCTAATATAAGCCAGTGTTGTCCTAGGCAATTGGATCGCTAGACTTCCTGTGGATTGCATAGAAGGGGACAGATGACCACTTCTAGGATGACATTTTCAATTATGAGTCACAAAGTAAAGTCGACGTGCTCTTTGTGACAACAGCGGAGGAAATCCCGCGTTGACATCTCTGGGGCAGAGGTCTACCGCCAAAGTGTCGGGTACAAATTGCATCAGATCACTAAATATTTGAAAGTTTATATTTTCTCTCCAGGCGTCTCGTGAACGTAACTTCCACGCACTTTTTGAACTTGATCTAATTTTTATCTGTGATGGTGTATTGTTTTTTAAATACTATTCTGTAGATGATGTTCTTCAACGCTATGGCCTAAGACGTAGACTTGCCTAATTCGAATATTTAAGCTCGTTAATAGAATATACTTATGGGTTTGAATTGAGACATATCTTCGAACTACAATATGCTAGAATAAATATACACGTTATTATAAAACCGGAAATTTAAAGATTAACGACCAACGAAATTTTATTGTCTTCGATAATCTATACTCAATTGATCAATCAATTCGGCTGAATCCAACCATTACATATTCTTTCTTGTCCTGTGCTACAGTTATAATTGTCACCCGTATCCTCAACGTGAGTCTTAACAGGATCCCCATAGGGCTCGACGATCATGGATTCCAGTAGGCTCGAACGCCGAGGCGTGCGATAAAAATAACGTTGTCAAAGCCAGAACTTTTTGAAACCCTCAGCCATGTCAAACGCACGGTATTAACACGGATCAATTAATGGTATTAACACGGATCAGTTACTGGTATTAACACGGATCAATTACTGGTATTAACACGGATCAATTAATGGTATTAACAGGGATCAGTTACTGGTATTAACACGGATCAATTACTGGTATTAACATGGATCAATTACTGGTATTAACATGGATCAATTACTGGTATTAACACTGATGAATTACTGGTATTAACACGGATCAATTACTGGTATTAACATGGATCAATTACTGGTATTAACATGGATTAGTTACTGGTATTAACATGGATCAATTACTGGTTTTAACATGGATCAGTTACTGGTACTAACACGGATCAGTTACTGGTATTAACATGGATCAATTACTGGTTTTAACATGGATCAGTTACTGGTATTAGCATGGATCAGTTACTGGTATTAACATGGATCAATTACTGGTTTTAATATGGATCAGTTACTGGTATTAACACGGATCAGTTACCGGCATTAACATGGATAAGTTACTGGTATTAACATGGATCAGTTACCGGTATTAACATGGATCAGTTACTTGAATGAACCCTATTGGACGCATCTGATCAGACTGACCCTGACTTTGTAAGTGCGGTAACATTTCTGAGCGCAAGAAGAGCAGTTATGAAAATGCAAGCCCATGGTGTTGCCGCCTCATGCACCGGTCTGCAATTCACGAATAATGTTGGACTCGTATTACTCACAACTGTACTGTCAGTAGTTATAATGAGGGGTAACCTTTTGTTTGAATCTAGCTTTAATCAGAAACTTGATATAAAACGCGAATACACCAATTTTGGATCGGAATTAGATCTGTCAATTGTGTTATTTTCTTCATCAATGGTTATTCTCAAGTTTAAGTAACGGAAACCTCTGTAATTTTATACACGAGAGGATGTAACAATTAAATTAAATATTATACACGAGAGGATCTAAAATTTAACATAATGTTATGCACGAGGGGATGTAAAATGAAACACTGTTTTAAAATATGCATTTCAAGAGAAAATAACGACGAATAAAAAAATTGAGAAATATTAAATAACATCTAAATGGAACATGCAATAGATTATCTTTAAAATGTTCTATCTTGGACTTTCCACGATACAAACTAGGCACACATAGCAAGAGGACTGCTGGTCTTTCCCACGATTGAGGCAAAACTGATGAACAGCAGTGACTCCAGCACTCAAGCAAGAGGACTGCTGGTCTTTCCCACGATTGAGGCAAAACTGATAAACAGCAGTGACTCCAGCACTCAAGCAAGAGGACTGCTGGTCTTTCCCACGATTGAGGCAAAACTGATAAACAGCAGTGACTCCAGCACTCAAGCAAGAGGACTGCTGGTCTTTCCCACGATTGAGGCAAAACTGATAAACATCAGTGACTCCAGCACTCAAGCAATAGAAGTGCTGGTCTTGACCCACTTTTGAGGCAAGACTGATGAACGGTAATGACTCCAGGCACTCAAGCAATGGAAGTGCAGGTTTATAGGTTATCATGTGGTGGAAAACTAATACGGAACAACCTAGATGGAAGAAACACCACGTAACAACATAATAAATGAAGAGAAGCCTTACACTCCTGAACACGAAGCCTATGCTACTGTACATGTAACTTGCACCACTGTACGGAACATTTCTACCACACACTCCTGAACAAGGAGCCTATACCAATGAACAGGAATCAAATACAACTGTAGGGTGGAATTACACCACTGTACAAAGTATTTACCATTGTACAGTTTACTTAAACCACTGACAAAAGGATCGAACCACCTAACAGGAGTCTTGCACCACTGAGCAGAAGGATCGAACCATCGAACAGGAGTCTTGCACCACCGAACAGCAGGATCATACCACCAAACAGTAGGCTAGTGCATCTGAACAGACTGCGTATATCACTGAAGAGGAGGCTTATTATAATTAACAGGAGGCTTATAGCACTGAACAGGTTATTTATACCACTGAACAGGAGGCTTATATCGATAAACAGGAGGCTAATACCAGTGAAAATATAGAAGTATAATACCACTGAACATAAGGCCTGGTTTCACTGAACCACTGATCATGAGGCCGGTACCACTGATCAAGAGGCTTATACCACTGAAAATGAGGCTTATATCACTAAACAGGAGGCTTATACCACTGAAAAGTAAGATAATACCACTGAACATAAGGCTGTTATCCCTGAATCACTGAACATGAGGCCGATACCACTGATCAAGAGGTTTTTACCACTGAACACGTGGTTTATACCATTGAACAGGTGGCTTACTGCACTGAACAGGAGACTTATTCCACTGAACAGGAGGCGTATACAACTGAACAGAGGCTCGTACCACTGAACATGATATTTATCCCACTGATAAAGGGGCTCGCACCGCTGAACAAGGGGGTTGTACCACTGAACAGACTGCTCACACTAATGAAAAGAAAGATTATACCACTGAACAAAAGGATTACACCGCTGAAGAGTAGGCTTACACCACTGAAGAGGAGGGTTACACCACTGTAGTGGAGCGTCACTCCACTGAAAAGGAAGGTTACTTAACTGAAGAGGAGAGTTACACAACTGAAGAGGAGAGTTACCCGAAGAGAAGAGTTACTCAACTGACGAGGAAAGTTACACAACAGAACAGGAGGGTAAAACACTGAAAAGGAGGGTTACACCACTGAACAGGAGGGTTACACCACTGAACAGAAGGGTTACACCACTGAACAGGAGGGTTACACCACTGAACAGGAGGGTTACACCACTGAACAGGAGGCTTGCACCACTGAACAGGAGGCTTGCACCACTGAACAGGAGGCTTGCACCACTGAACAGGAGGGTTATACCACTGAACAGGAGGGTAAAACCATTGAACAGGAGGGTAAAACCATTGAAAATGAGGGTAAAACCATTGAAAATGAGGGTTACACCACTGAACAGGAGGCTTACATCACTGAACAGAAGGGTTACACCACTGAACAGAAGGGTTACACCACTGAACAGGAGGGTTACACCACTGAACAGGAGGGTTACACCACTGAACAAGAGGGTTACACCACTAAACAGGAGGCTAGCACCACTGAACAGGAGGGTTACACCACTGAACAGGAGGGTTACACCACTGAACAGGAGGGTTACACCACTGAACAGGA